>JANVCC010000037.1:3066737-3163257 GCA_025345505.1 Todiramphus chloris collaris
CACCGTTGGCGGAGCTGCGTCTCCCCGGTCGCCCAGCGCTGTTTTGCTTGCTATCACTTGCTTAATAAATACTTAAATTTTGTATTGGCTATGACTCACATAAATTTGTGAATCTAACTTATGAATGAAGTTCTTCCTTACAAAAGTCAAGGCCAAACGTTGCTAGATTTGTTCTGGCAAAAGTCACCAGAAAAGATACACAGACCTCTATTTTCAGTTGTTTAAAGGAAAAACAAAAAAACCCACCCATGCTGCTCAATAACAAAGCTTTCACTAATTCAGAGTCACACCAATGTGTGGCTTTTGAGAGTCATTAGGATTGTGTATTCAAGGACAAAGCTTTCTTCTTCTTTAACAGATTACAAACTTAAAAAGCAGTATCAGGAACACTGAACAGAATGCGAACTGGCCTTCTATAGGGTATGGTACTGTTTTTAACAGATAGCTTATAACTTATTTTTCAAAAGACAGAGTTGAAGTTCTGTGGCATCTTGCCCAATATAAGAAGCATTGCTACTTTTTAATTGTTGGTTTAGAGACTGGTTCTTCTGAGTTTGTAGAGAGCCATTCTTTTGTTATGCTTTGATTTCATCATTCATACCCAAACCAGTTAAACAAAACTAATCCCTTGTGTAGTCCTTACCAACCATTTAAATATGCCGTTAAACTAATCATGTTTAACACAGTATTTGCTAGCTTGTTCCATTCTAGAATTTCAGGGCTAGCAGAAACTTGAATAATGAAACATAGTCCCCTTTACTACTAATGACTTAGTCAACTTGCATTTGCTTAAGTGTGGCCTTAGCCACTCTAACACAAAAGATGTGATAACACGATTTGCACGCACACTTACGTTGTCAAAGTGGCCACTGTCTTATGCCTCTTTATGAATCTCTTCCTCCAAGAAGCATACCAAATATTTTCCTTAATATATATAGTTTAATACCCTTACACTTTGCACTTCCCATGCTCTTGCTCCCACATTTTCCAACCTTCCTGTTACAATTATTCTCCTAGATAAATAAGAGCTGATGTTTAAGTTTACCAGAAACTCTTATTCATTTCCCTTCTGACATCAAATATAACACAAGATCTGTTACAGTGCTTCTCATATCACCAACATGTCACTTCATCTGTAAGACTAAATGCAGCATAAATTCTACGGCCACTACTTAAAAATTCTGGTTGTTTTTGTACAGCACAGAATTCCATAATATAGATTATAATAATAAATATCAAAGTGTACTAAATAAAGGAGACTATAACTGCTCCAAGAAACAATTATCCTATTTCTCATGTCCAATAACAGGCGTTTTGTTTTCTCAGCTCTCATGGAATGTCTACTTGCCCTATAAAACAACTACCTCCCATATAAAATAACACTGTAAAAATAAAGATTCAGAGCATCACAGAATGTTTACAGATACACATAGAAATGAGAGGATATTCATGTTTGCATGGTCTCAATTAAACATGAGTTTTATGCCTCTTTACTAAGAACAGAAATGGAAGCAGAACAAGTTATTCAAATTCATGATAATAAACAAACCCTTGGCTTACCCGCCTATCAATATCTGTGGCTTACTTGAATCACTTGTGACACCAAAGACATCAGGAATCAAGTCTCCATTAAAGCTGAAAATGAAAAACAATTTCATTTTGACTGTAGTCATTACAGGAGTTGAAAGTAACTGTTCTTAAGTTAATGTGTATTTGGTTAGCATTTTCTGACAAAGAAATTAGGAATTTTCAACTCTGTAGTCTTTTCTGAATTTTGTCTCTTGTCTGAGCTGCTGGCAGTAAGATGTTTCTTTTGATACCTTACACTGTCATGTATTTGATTTTTCCAGCTATATTTTCCCCCTCTCTTTTGTTCAACTTTTCACACAGGGCAAGTGCTCTGTGAAAAGGTTATTTGCTCAGTCTGATAAACCAGTAAAGTTTTTGCCTTATTGGTAACTACAGCCAGGGTGATATAATATACAAAATTCATAAAGATGACTGTTATATTTTGTCATCTTTTGTTAGACCAATTGACATCACACTAAGCACCTATTCTTAAAAGATAAAGAGCATGTGTTTTGAATTTTAGCATTACAATATATTTAAGTTACTCTTAGGCACAATTATAAGTTGTTCTAATAAAGTAGGTCATACTTACTCCATTACTAGAGGCTCATCAAGAAAAGTTTTATTTAACACACTTTTATGGTTAAGATCTGAAAACAGAAAATATTAATTTGATCCAGTTACCAATATGTTATAACATTTGCATTTTTACTGTTGACATTATTTTTTGCATTAATTTACACCCATCAATTTTACAATTAAACCTACTCCCCCCCCCCCAAAAAAAAAACCAACCCAACAAACCAAGCAAAAATCCAGCCACTACTGAACATAAACAACTAAACAGCTTCCTGAAATTATTCAGGGGAGTTACAGTTAAAATGCTGAAGCTTCTCGTTTCTCCACTTAACAAGTTATTTTAAATATATCTTAGTGAAACCTGTTTCTACATATGACTGTAATCACATAGACATGTGAAATCTGAAATAGTTGGGATGAAGACAGTCTAAAAATTTATCACTGCACACAGTCCAAAAACTTTAACACTGTACATAAGACATTTGTCTAATGTTTTTGTCTCTGTAAAAAACATTCTTAATCCTATACACTGTTTGAAATAAGAATTAGAGGTATGCTGCCTAAATGGGAAGAGAAGATTTTAAGTCCTAATCAAGTTATCACCTCTCAGACTTCACTTGTAATCCAAACTCCTTGCCACATCAGTCCCATTTCTATCATCTCTCCATGTTTCTCTTCTTCCCAGTTTCCACATTTTATGACAGTACCCTCCTATTGACTTGTCTGTCATGCTTCCACTGCTCAAGCTGGCAACACCTACCTTTCCAGCAGCCTCACTACATTGCCCGAATTTTTAACCTCTGAATCCTTTTGTAAGACCCATATGCTCATTTGTGCCTCTCCCAATAATTGTTTATTCAGAAGCAAGACAGCATAAATTAATCCAAGTCCTTCATATTCTTCCCATCACGGCAGATACCTCCTATTCTTACTACTGGATCCAGGGCACTTGCCCAGGTTTCTTGCTTCACCTCTGATTAAAGGCCAGAAACAGCGGCATCTAAGGCCATCATTTGCCTCGCCTGTAACCATTTTATAACAGAGTTCTTTATAATAGTGATTATTCTTCAGTATTTCTTTGTGGACTTACAGAGTATCTTCTTTTGTTTTGCTGTCCTTCTTCAAACCCTAAACTCTTCCCAAAACCCTTTCCTAGCAAAGTGAACAGAAAACAGAAAAGACTTCAAGAGTTCACACAGTCCATGACTGCACCCCAAGACAGAATTGAGCTGTACCTAGAACACTGCTAAAAGACTCTTGAAAACTTGCTTCTGAAGTTCATAAACACTTCCAGTGATAGAGTCTCTAGAAACCTCTCTCCCAAAATCTACTTTAGAATGTCACTGTCTTTAAAGAATTTGGTTTAACAGAAATAAGAGTGTTGTATTACTCTTTGTTAAGTTCTGGAATGATATTTTGAAAGTATATGCAGCAGGTTCTCGGTGTGTTTTAAATTCAAGATAAGACTTTTACAATAATCTTTGTGAAGCTGACATTCATAACAGGGAACCATAAGAAGTAGTTCTTCAGTTAGTAGGTTACTGTCAAACTAGTTTTAGCTGTGTTCTCTTTTGTTACTTATTGAATACAGTTCAACAGCAAGGTAACATGATAAGAAAGCTGAATAGCTGCTAATCCCTATTTTAGTTGTAAAAACAACCACTACACTGTAAAATGAGTTATAACTTTTTAACCATACTTTGAACTATTAAAACGTCTAATAATCTTATTAATAAGCAGTCTAAGCAACTCACCTAATGTTTGGTTGTGCCCCCAGAAAATAAACACTGAAAGTTCATCTCTGCCATGATTTTGCTCCCGAGTAGTCAGGAGAACATCCATTTGTGAATCACCATCATAATCTCCAGGAACTACACTGGTTATGGTAACACCGAGAGATCTAGAATTAAAAAGAAACAAAAAACGCCCACATGCAAAAAACTGTACAAGTCTGTGCATGAAAATTCAAAGTATTTGTGTGTTCAAAGGCTTGCCTTTTCATGCCAGTTATTATTAGCTGGTCCAATACAGTACTATCCTTCAACAACCTGACTTTTTATAACTCCTTATCTATTGCAAAAGTAACTTTGAATCAACCACTCTGGAGGCTGTCTTCCTCTAAGATAGGATGACACTTGAAACTCTGAACATCAGCTAACAGGCATTCTTCAGTCAGATCCTGTTTGTCAATGGTATCTAGATTTCATTAAATCCCTTCATTTGTTCTAAAACAAGTCCTCAAAACTGTGCTTCAGAGAGCAAGATCTTCTGGTTGCATTCCAAGAGCAAAAACATAAAGCAACAGGGGCACTTTAAGCAGACAGGAAGCTATGTCTTCTTAAAGACAACATCATCTCCTCAGTGCATTTTTTTTTTTTTTTTTTTAACCTGGTTATCTACCTAGTGCTGTACACACACAAACACATCATTCTGTTAAGAATTAAAAAAAGGTAATTTTTAGCACACTAAACAAATTAGCTCCTTCCAAGATAAAAGAGAATAAAAAAATATAAAAATATATCTATAGAAGCTGAGCTATAACAGCAATTTCATTTTTAATAGACACAATACTATTAGTAAGCATTATTCATAAGCCGTAAAGTATCTTGTAATACTACTATGGTTAAAATTATACATATATATATATATGTACATAAACACAAATATTGTTTTACATTTATTAAAAAGTGATGCTTTTTTAAAATCCACATTATACTTTAGAAAGGAACAAACACAGAAATACCAGAACACCATTGTCCATATCTTTCTGAAGCAGACAACATTGGCTTGGATTCCATTAGCAACTACAGCAACTAGAAGAATTTCCCTGAAAACATGTCTTGGGACAGAGACTAGCACTACCTGCCAAAAAGATTTAACCCAAGATATGGAATGACAGTTTGCTTCGCTAGAAAATAAAAGTCCTGAAAAAATGAGCCAGCTGCAAAAATATTCCAAGATATGGGTAATTAATAATAACTAGATGGCAACGAAACAAAACATAGAAATTCTATAAGGGGATGGGAAGTCACACCTATTAGTTAACAATATGAAAGATAAACTAATCTCCACAAATTCTATCATCTGACCCACAAAGTCCAAACAAATGAAAACAAAAACGTACCAGGAACTAATCAGAAAACTGGTCAAAAGAACTGGAGCTCTAAGGCCAAGTTGAACAACACAGTCAAACAGGTAACAACAGAACAGACAATACTAGTCATGTTCCCACTGATTGCAGAGATGAACTCTCAAGAAAAAGGGCCACTTACATTGTTACATCATTGAATATCAATACTTACTTCATTGGTAACTTAACACGGGGCTTAAAGTAGGGTTCCTTTTGGTCAGCCAAAAAGATAATCAATTCATTTCCTGCAAAATCAAGAAAGACTATGAATAAACAGAAGATCATAAACGGTTTATATGCAAAAAGATTTAAAAAGCTGTGCCATAAGTAGTCATTCCTCACAGAAACAAAAACTTTGAGAGGCTTCTCATTCAAAAGAAAGCAAAAGGAGCACTTCTTCAATACAACCTATAAATCTAATTGCATCTCAAAGGAATTACTAATATCAGGAATCTTCTTTGGGGCTTAGCGTTAGATCTTTCTCTCTGCTACTGTTATCACATCACTTACAGCTTCCTGTAATGTGTTAAGGAACATGACATGTGGAAAAGTAGCAGGCATCAGTTCCATACACATAATTAAAGCTGAAAAGCTAACTCAAATGAATTCTTTTAATACCATCTCTGACCTAGCAGCATCTGATACTGTTTCCCAAGTCAGCTGACAAAAGCACTTTAAGTGAAACTCACAGAAAATAACTTGGTTCCCTGCAGCATTTCTTCATTTAGAGGCGAAGATACAAGCCACTATAATTTAATTATTTCAGGAAGATCTAAATAAAATGCCACATCTCATATTGCACAAATAGTTGAAATTTGAGGAAGGAAAAAAACCCAGCTGAACAATGAAATATATTTTCAGTCAGTAAATCACAATACACACATGCTTACTTCTGCATATAACGTAACAATTTACAGCTAAAGTAAAAAAAAAATTTATTTTTTTTTTAATTTTTGTTTTTACACTCATCCTTTCTTATGTTTGGTTTCTGCGTTCTCCGAGAAACTCATCTATAGAATCCCAAACTGCAAGGAATAGGTTACCTAACCAAAAATAATTCTACAGCTCCAGACTCGAGCTACCATAGTATAGTTCAAGAGTATTATTCCATGGCAAAGTTCACAGCCGTGAAATAGCAGAATACAAGCTTGCTGGCTATGAAAAGAAAGATAATGTCATGAACACATTTGCCAAAGAGAATATGCCAACAAATGAGTAAATTAAAACAAACCCTTTCAAAATGGATAGGGGCCACTAGTGCAGTCCCATCTGGCAAGCAAATAAAGCCTGGGTTGCACTACACATTCACAGATGATTGAAAAAGTTGGCACACAGTACGGTGAAGAAGCCTGCTGTCTGGTTAAGCTTTTGATAATAAAGCTGTGGGTTGACTGCTAAAACGTGTAATTTTGATTTCACACTATAGACTTTCACCTGACTTATCATCTATATGGTGAAGTAATGATGATGAAGCAGCAGCAAATGTGTTTTTACACGTACGAGGTTCCAAGTCAATTATACCACTCCAAAATGAGATTTTTAATGTCACTAAAAACAGATTTATGAAAATTTCAGCTTAGTGCTCATCTATAGTCAAAGCAAACCTAATCCTGGAAATTATTAGATGAACAGAAAACAAAATCACTATGTCACCAATAGTGCACACATCCTAATTCCTATTTGCAGTTCTTGTCCTCTCATCTCAAAAACAATACAGAAGAAAGGAAAAAAGTACACAGGAGGGTGTGAAAAAAGGGAACAGTTTGGAGCAGTTTCCATACAAACAACCGTTATATGGAATGGAAGTCTTCAGTCTGAACATCTGAGTGTAGATACCACAGAAGTTTTCAAAATTCCCCAGTGAAATGCAGAAGATGAACAGGGGAATGATCACTCACTGCCCTGCACTATTAGAAGAAGCATTAAACGCAATTATAAGGTGGTAGGTTGGAGAAGCAAACAGCATGAGCTGTTTTGTGCACAGGCTTACAAAAGGGGTAAATTCTGTAGAGCACAATTTTTATTTTTTAACATGCACAATTCCATTTATTCATTATATGTTTAGTTTCAAGAATTGAATAAACTCAGGGTCCACTGGTAATTTTGAATTGTTCTTGCAACAAGACACTTCTGTATCTAAATTATCTCTTCTGTTTAGCTATTTTACCCTCTCTTACAAAGCTCGAGTACAAACTGAATTTTCTCTTACGTATCTGAGCATATGGAACACATTACTCTCATTCAGCTGAAGTAATTCAAGATCAGAACAACAATATAAATCCTGCAAAAGGCCCAAGATACCATCCTCATTTCCTTATTAAGGGTCAGGATTACTTGGACTGAGCTTCTTTACCAAATCACTGTTCCTCAAAGCCTACTATTATCTTCATCATGATTGAGAATTGGCTCCTCTTTATTCTACTACTTGGCATTCTAGTATTTAAAATTGTCTATTACTTCTCCTTTAGAAGATATTCTGTAAGTATTTCAAGCTACTTTTTGTCAAGACTTAAATTATGAAAAAGAATGTTTTCAAGGAAGTTACTTTAAACTGATTTTTACAGAAAGTATCAAGTAGAAAAACTAGCCAGTGCCACTGCGCAGAAGCAAAGAAAGCATGTATCTCATTTCTAAAACTCGTACTATTAACATTTTTATAGGCATTCATCTGAAAGATAAAAAAGTAAAAAGATAAATCTCTTACCAGTGACATTCATTTCAAATCTAATTTTTCAGTGCATTTTTTCAGTAGATGAGCCAGTGGAGATTTTTTCTAAGAGCCATGAATTTAAATATCTCGGCTTGATGGAAAATTCACTCATGCTTTACTGAAGCTACTTATAGAAACATTTCTGAGACTGAAGGAATAATAAAGGTGAATTTGAGAATAACTTTTTTATCTTAATGCATAGCTTCAAGCTACATTAGCATCCACAAATAACATGGACCACTGATAATAAGCTCTGATTTGGGATCCCCCCATGTCTGAAGCCTAACCTGAAACTCATGACAGGTGACAGTTAAGTAGGACAAAATTATCTAGCCTCCCACTTTCACACAGCATTTGACATACAATAACAGGCACAACTGTGAAATGTTCATCTCTGTTTCCAAAATATTGTGAAAGCAGCAGCAAAAAAAAAAAATCCATGTGCGGCCATTCATTCTGTAGGACAAAGTCTTTCAATTACTTCACAACCATAAATTCAACTTTAAAGAAAAGTATTTCTTGCCCTATATGAAGCCATATTTTAGTGCAAGTTGCAAATACCTTTTTCCATATAGAAAATACCTCAGGATAAAAAGCAAGTGTCAATTTCAGTCTAGAAAAGAATCGTTTACTATGCTCGCCCTTAGCAATATCGCAAACAGACTTAAACACCAAGCATGCTTTAGAAGCCAAGGTGAAGAACAAGCGGGGCAGTTCGTGAAGAAGGGGAGAGGAAATGGGGACGAAAGAGAGGGAGCCCCGGAGCTCCTCTCGGGCAAGCCAAGAGATCAGACCTGAGCGTCTACAGCGAGCCCGCAGCTCCAGCATCTTCCAGCTCACATCAATCACATGGGCCACCGCAGGGGCCGCAACGCTCCTGGCAGCACAACTCCCACCGGGAAGGGTTTTCCCGGCCCACCAAGAGCCGAGAAAGCCTCTGTCAAGCGGCCAGCCGGTGCCGCTTCAAGAGCGCGCTCCGGCAAGGGCCGCCGAAGCCAAACGGCACCTCGGGGCGAGTGCAGGTGCCACAGCGGGGAGCGCCGCGGCCGTTCGTCAGCAGCCCACGTAGGCCGGTCCCCCCATGAGCCTTGAAACGGGACCACAACAGCCCGCAGCCACAGGCACTCCCAACAGCAGCAAGGAAAACCCGCACAGCGCTCCTCAGGCATTCCCGCGATAGCACCCAGCCGCCTCCGCTCCAGCCTTCCTCCAGACCGGCGCCGGTAACCCTGCTGCCCGCCTCAGAGCACTCACCGCCTCGCAGCACAAACAGATCCGTCTGCTTGTCCGAGTTGAAATCGCCGAAGGCCGCCAGCGTCCCATAGGCCTCCGCCCCGAAGAGCTGGGCGGTGACATTCTGCAGGGCCCCGCCGCGCTCCGCCAGGGCCAGCAGCAGACACAGCCCAAGCCAGCGGCCGCAGCCCCCCATTCTGCAGCGGCCCAGCTTCTGCTGCGGCCTCCCCCGCCCGCATCACTTACGGCAGCGCAGGGGTGTGCCCAGCACAAGGGCCGGCTCGCTTCCGGGATCGACCCGGCAGCTTTGCGACAACGGCGTAATGGCCTGCGTGAGTCTCTTTACGGCGGGCGTGGGTAACCAGGGGAAGACAGCCGCCCTAATCGGTTCGCTTGCTGCGGCACCGGCGAGGCGAGGGCGGACGTCTTGGCCGGAGTGGAGTGACGGGAGCGGTGGGTCCTTATCAGGATGGCGGCGGCAGCAGCGGCCCCCGCGGCGGCCCATATGGCCGATGTGAGCTGGAAGATGCTGGAGCTGCGGGCTCGCTGTAAACGCTCAGGTCTGATCTCTTGGCTTGCCTGAGAGGAGCTCTGGGGCTCCCTATCTCTCTTCGCCAACGCCTTCTTCACTAACTGCCCCGTTTCCCCTCTCTTCTTCTCCTTCTCTTGGCCCTGCCACTCTCCGCAGCTCTTGGCCGATGTCGTTCCCGTGGCTGCCCGGCTGCTCCTGCCCTGCTAAGCATTTCTCGCCGACGCGCGCAGGGCGCCTGGGCGCTCCGTTAACGGTCGCTGCGCGCGGGCCCGACTGAGGGGGCTCTTCTCGCTCCCCACCAACGGTCGCTGCGCGTGGGCCCGACTGAGGGGGCTCTTCCCGCTCCCCACCAACGGTCGCTGCGCGGGCCCGACTGAAGGGGCTCTTCCCGCTCCCCACCAACGGTCGCTGCGCGAGCCCGACTGAGGGGGCTCTTCCCGCTCTTGGTGTCGCACGGCGGCTGCAGCCGCGGACCCCTGAGGGGATCGGTGCGGTGTGGTGGATTGGTGCTGTGCGGGTCCCTCGTGCGGTGCGCTAACGCGGGCGTGCTTGTGGAGGCACAGTTTCAGGTGATTTACAGATGTCAGTTGCCGGCAGGGTTGTAAAGGTAGCTCGAGGTAGTATTGTTGCGATTTTATAAAGTTATCGAACAGATGAAATTTTAAGATTGCAGGCACTTGTACAGAAGTATCAGCTTTTGCCACGTTTCCCTTGGATACGGGTAATTTTTTTTTTTTTTGACACGAGAATTTCTTCTGAACTTGGGTTGCCTGGCAGCTACGGGGTGGTCTAAATGAAAGGATGATGCTTACTGAGTTGGCTTGGATCTCCAGAGTTCAAAAAACCTGATTTTTTTTTTGTTTGTTTGTTTTGTTTTGTTTTTTAATAAAATGCGGTCTTAGGGCTTTAGTTGTTAATGTTCCAAATTAACCGCTTTCCCAAATGATTCCTATGGTGCTTATGTCACACATGCTTGTAAAATTCAAGCATTATTTTCTTATTTGCATATTTAATTAGTTCTGTTGTGGTAATGACTGATCAGACAGTGTGAAAAGGGCTGTCATAAAGAGAATTGATTGATTGATTAGACTGGCCTGATTCACGTTGCTTTAAAAACTACTGATGCATAGCGTTAGTTTGCAAAATGCCATAATTAAGACTGTCTAGTAACCGTCTAGTCTTTGTAGCCAGCTATGATTCCATGGTACTGTTATCTAAAAATTGATTTACAAATGTAGCCATAGAGATTTGCAAAATAAAGTCTGGAACCTGCATTTTTGGAGTATTTGTATCCTGGGTCTCAAAGCATCATGCAAACTTTGGGATTCCCATGCAGAGTCAGGCCCTGTAAGTGCAGAAGGCATTCTGATGATTTTAAATTCTAGAGTTTTCTTAACTGCAGCTGGCTTCTACTTTTTTGTTAAGTGTGTAGGAAAGTGTCTTTTGAGACAATGACAGATCATTATTGTAGTTCACTTTCTTTTTTTTTCCTGTTCATAGAGATTTTGTCACTTATGTAGTAACTAAAGAAATTTATTTGATCAAGAAATAAAGATGATTTTAGTTCAAATGCTTTTCTGTTAAAAGGGCTGCTTTAAAAAATAAACTTTATATATAATCTTTCAGGTAGCATTCTTATCTAAAAATTAAAATGATGTTCTTGTTTCTCAAATTGACTCCTGCATCTTTATGCTGAAATCTGTGTAACTTCAGAGCTTTTGTACTTTCTTTCTGTCGCTGTCAGAAAGAGATGTGGTTGGTATAGTCATGGTTGGAAGGGGTTGAAAATTCCAACCCCCACCTTGGTTCTAAATTGACTGAGGTCTGTGCTAGAGAGTCCCAGATTACAAACAGTACTGTTTGTTTTGGTTTGTTTTTAGTATGATGCTTTAAGTAAAAAATAGTAAACATGGACTATAGACACAGGTGCATGAAATGCAGAAGTGATCTGTGTTTTGTAGCTGACAGCAAAGTATCATTTAAAACCCTATCCTATAGGAGGTAATCCATATCTTCATGTTTATGTATATTAAATTAGGAATTATTTTTTTGCCAGTAAAACAAAATTTTATTGATAATTTTTTTTCTTTCCCTTCCTTGTGCAATAAAATACAGTTTCATTTGTTGATACAGTGATAAATACCAGTTAGGAGCAGATTATAAAGATATTCAGTAGCTGTCCAGTCTTCAACCCCAAAAATTTTGGTTACTTTAAGGAACAAACTTCTTTAAAGATTTGGAAAAAACTTGTCTTCGTAGTTACCAACAGTATTTTTATATTTTACATTCCAAACTGGAAGATGTTCTTTAAATAACTGAGATTCTCAGGGCAATAAGCAATAAATATGATTGCAAGACACATCCTGGTGTAAATTCCACATGGGATAAAAGCAGTGCCATGCATAAGCTGAACTTTAGATCCCTGTGCTTACTATTACTTAACACTTTAATATGCATTAGTTAAATCAGTATTTTTATTTAAATGTGAATTTTATTCAATCTCAATTTTATTCAGCACCTTTGACATCAGTAGTAAATTTCCTATTGAATAACAAAGCTACTGTCTGATGTCCAAAATACAGACTTTGTGTAGACTGTGTCATTTTACTCAGATAAGTTTTATGGAAGCAAAGTAAACCAAATTTTTAGGGTAGAGGAGGGAGACATAAAATGTAATGAAACTTTAATGTCTTTTGTGCTCTGAACTCATGTTAATAACTCCACTAACATTGCTTTCACTTAATTTAATTCTGGTTGCCTTTAACATCTACTAAACACTTTTGAAAATTACTGTAGCTTAGCCTGAGACGTTTGTGATTAGCTGCACCAATTTGAAATGGCCAATTTGGATGATGACAGAACCTCTTCTGCGCATGCTTTTTTAAAATTTGGTAAGTGTGCAGTTCTGTGTTTTGTTTCTGTTTGTGGCTATTTAACTCAACAAAAAACCAACTGTGTGTTTTGTGTTTCATGCAGTGTTTTGTGCTAGCAGTTTCCTAGCACTGTACAGTAGAACTTAAAAAGATAAGCTCTTTCAGTGAAAATTTCTGAAACTTGTTACCTATGTAGATTGAAATCTAGTCTTCAGATCTTCTGATTTTGTTTGTTTTGTGTTCTTGTTTCTGTGTAGCAATCTCTAAACTGATATTTGCCTTTTAGGATGATAGTCATGTGAAAGGTGCACTAAGAATGGTGTTTAGAATAAAGTAAAAAAATTACAAAACAAAACACAGCTGGCTTAGAGGAAAGCAGTAAAATTTCCAATAAGTCAGTCATTGTTTCAAAGCATGATTTCTGGAAATTAAGTGGAAGTAAAATAAAAACCCCTGCCACAGCTTCCCTTCAGGTACAACAGAAGCTACAATATATGAAGTCAAGACTGTTACTGATTTAGCTTAGTATATTTTGAAAAGAATTTGACTGGAACAGATGTGTCTGTATGTGAAGCTAGTTGGTCTGGGTAAAAATGTGCGGGACTCTTGTTCAGTCTGTTGAAACAGAAGCAGTACAAGTGCTAGTGAGAGTTAAAGAGGAAAGTGGATTTCAGCTGTCGCTTGCCACAGCTGAGTCACTTGAACTACCCTGCCTGGCCGATGGCATTTCTGTTTTGCTTCTCTCAATGTCAAAGGACATGTGAAATGTTAACATAATAAAAAAATTGCTCTTTCCTAATAATTATATTGATACTTGATGTTTCTGTTTTTATGTTTAAAAATAAAAAAATTTAGTAGCTTCAAGAGCTATTGTTTTGAGTTCTCAGAAATGGCAAGGATTGCCTTGAGTATCCTGAATGGTTTCCTGCCTTGCTTGTTGCATTTGCAAGGCTTCTGTGGTAGACTTGGGGCATTTTGCTGTATTTTCATTATGTGAAGCTCCTGTGTATTGTCTTGACAGTCAGTGTTTTATTTCTGTTGTTCAGTAACTTCTGCATGTTGTTAATTACTGTAAATCCTGAAATCAGTTATTCCTGTTAAGTATAATAAACGGTAAAGATAAAGCATTTCAGATGATTATTAGCAAATAGAGAAGGGGCAAAATACATTGATATACATGGTTTTTTCCCCATGAAATTCTAGTTGCATTATATGCGCAGTCTAACACATTTTTTTCTTAATAAATCGTAGTTGAAAAGTTTTGTCACTTTAAAACTATTTAATTGAAACTATTATAAGCTTGTACTCATTTTTAACTGTGTTGTTACCATCACTCAACCTAGGTAAAACTTTGTACCTTGTGTTTACTCCTAATGAAGAACGCTTTAATACCTTTTTCCTGTTCCTCTCTTGGAGTTTCATTAACATATTTTCCTTGAATTATAGAACAATTCAGTTTGGAGGGGATGTCATAGGAGGTCACCTACTCCAGCCTCTTGCTCAAAGCAGGGTCAACTATGAGATCATAGTTTCCTCCTATATGTAGTAATTAAAAATCCCCGCCAGCAACAGCTTAATATGATACATGTTAAGTTTATGAATTCAGAGTTCAGATATTTACGTATGTGAGAACCAAATTTTCCTTCTAATGAAAGTGCTTCTAAAAATGATAAGTAAAATACTCTTTGGTCCCAATGACTTCTGTACTGTGAATATGTTATTGCCCATACTAATATTGGATAATGAAAGTTACTGTGATCTGAGATCCAGTCTCAAGTGCTGGATTACATCCAGAACTAGTGTCATATTAGACTGTGGGCAGTTTTTACTCTCATCAAGTATGGGAAGAAATTTGGTATTCTCAGCTTTTAATTTTTTTTGGTCTGTGCTGCCTTAATTATTCAAGTAAACATTTTCTTTTGTTCTTCTGTCATGTGAAATGTTGGAAATAAAATTCTTACCATGTTGCTTCCATTTGTTTTGTGGTTAAACTTAGGGGAGATGTGTGCTTGTTTGCTTTTGCTTTATTTCTGTACCTTTTAAAAATTTGAATAGTCGATCCTTGTTGAAATATACAAATCTTTCTCCATAGACAAGGCCCAGAATTCCAGTCTGATGCCTGTTTTTCTTTAATATCTTCAGTTGCTGCCATCTTCAAGGATGTGTGGGTGTTCAGAGCTTCTCTGTATACAAATTCGGGAGCAGGATTTCACAATGTTGGCCATAGCTTTTAAATCTAAATATCTAGGCAATTTATAGCTCTTCCCTGAAGAGCAATTAATACTAATCTCAAGTATGACTAGAATAAAAATTAAGTGGATGGGAAAGCACTTTAACATCAGGATGACATAATATTCTCAGCCTCCAGAGGTTGTATATGCATAAGTATTTACACTGCTAATAGGTTACCTCAGAGACCTTCTGTTCAGTTTTGTATTCTGCTTAGAAGACATAATGAAATCATAGATCTTTCCTGAAACTATTTACATTTGAGTTTCATCTGCTGGATAATGTTTTCTTATAGTTTCCATGTCATAGTGAAGTCAGGAATATCTTGTCTGTTTACTTCGCTCTTACACCTGTAATTGGTGTTTCTGTTACCAGTTATTGGTCTGTTTCAGGATTCTTCCTGTTCTCTAATACTTTGAAAAAAAATTACTACCCTTTTTAATAATTTCTCAACTTGAAGCATGGTGAAATCATATTACTCTGGAATCTGTAAGTGGTGGGAAATGAAAGGGGATTAATTTTCATTCCAAGTATGGATCTAGTATATTTAGTGCAATATCTGAAGACAAACAGGGGTTTGATTGGACTTGGGATAAAGCTTTTGAGTGTTTTCTTAAGAGACAATATGTTAATGCAGGAAGCAACACTTTGCTTTCTTATCTGGGTGGGTTTTTAGTGATTTTGAAGTAGTTACTTGTTGCTGTTTATACCGGGAGCGGAGGGATGCAGCAACGCACAAATTCAGCAAAAGCAGGCAAAAGAGGCAACTTTATTAATTTATAATCCTGTTTTCTATACCCTAGCCCCATAGTGCGATTGGTCAGTGATCACCCATCTCCTAGGGTGATTGGCTAAAGTCCTACAGCACCCATTGCAAAATATTTTTCCAATGTACCATAAACAGAACTTAGCAAAGCACCAGGTGTTGGTCCAGCTTTCAGAAAACATCCTACTCGTTTTCATAACACTGGTGAGAAAGGCAGGATATTGTAAGAATCTGAGAAAATCCCCCTATTAGCAGCTTCTCAGCATCCACAGTTACTGACTTGCAGCAATCCACATCTGATATAAGGAAGTAATGGGCATACTTCATTCTTTGCAAGAAAATATGATCTACTGTGTACTCTATTTAAAATTTTCTATAGGATTGTTACTCTGGTGCACAGGTGAAGAAATACTAAATTGAGAAAATAATTTCTTATAATCCTTCCTAACATACCAATTTACCTAAAATAAAACTCACACTGTATGGTTACAATGAAACGAGGTATTTATGAAGAGTAGTATTTGAAATTAATGTCTTCGTTCTCTTTCTTCTGAATGTTAACGTACAAGCCTAGAACACAATGCTAGTATTTGCATATGTCACTCTTTTATGTTTAAGTGCTGCTGTCTTGCTGCTGTCAGGTTTGATTTTTTTCCTGTTAGAAAAGCCATTTTAAATATCTAGTTGAAAATAGCTTTCTATGTCAGTTTTTTGTCTTGCTGAAAGGAACTATTAAATAGATTTTTGAAAAGCATATAGATGGGCTTTTTTTAGCCATCCTAAAAATAGCTTCCACTGGGCTATGGTCTCACTACAAAACCACGCAGAATGAGCCGCGAACTTCATGTTTGTGCTGTTTCTTGCTTGTGATTAGATTGTGATACTAATGAAATATAATTTGCCACAGGATTTATCGAGCAGAATGCTGTAGACACCCAAGCAAAGCAGAAACTATATAGATGCTAATGAGGAATTACTGAAGAGTACATGGAAAACTTTGTTTTTTCAGTGTGCCTTTAAACAAGTTCTACTTGTAGTAGAAGTAATTTTAAGGCATACTTTCAAGGCATAGAAATTTACTTTTTGTCAGTTTTCTTGAACTTTGAAATTATTTCACCTTTTAGTTTCATCCACAGTCTACACTGACTGGTTTAATTTATTTCTGCTAGTAAGGTTTCAGACATCTGAAATAATTTAATTCGTAGATGATGGTGCTTTGACATTTTCGTGTTCTTTATCCTGTTGAGTAGTCTTTCTGCACGAAGTTGAAATCTTTGAATGCTCTTAAATAGAAGAATATGCTTTTTGTTCATGATAACTTTATTTTGTTTCTCTGTTGGCCACAGAGGGTCACAGATTGTTGCCTGGTAAGTATGTAAGTTAGAACAATTCTATTTAAGTAACTTTTGACTTGTGTGTGTAAGTCTGTGTGCCTGTGAATACTCAACTGTTTTTCATGGTGTAGTACTGGATGTTAGCAGTCTGCAAGAAATAGGCATTCTGAGATTATTTCACTCAAAGCACAGTGTACTATGTATGCGTTATATGGTTAAGAAATGTAAGAGTCTTTTTTTTTTTTTTTTTTTTTTTAAAAAATTTTAAGTTTTTTTTTTTTTTTTTTGCCTTTGAAAATCTAGTAAGTGAATATATCTCTTAAGTTTGCTACTTTTTATGCAATAAGTGACTTGCCTGAGATTTTTTTTTCCTATGCATATTCTGTCCTACTTTCACTGAATCGCCTTTTAAAATGATGACTACTGCAGGTATAGTGTGCTTTTACGAGATAACTGAATCAATAGTATAATAATATAAATTACAAATCATCTTATGCACAGGGATTCCTAGGCAAAAAAGAAGTAGAAAAATAAAATTGCTGGTTTAAAATTGTTTTAGAATGTTGATTTTTAAACAGAATGTACAAAAGATTTGATACAAGTTTCTCTTTTCCATTACAGAACAACTTCATTTCTTTTATCTTTGTTTTTTTAGGCAACATAAATATATTGGGTTCTCTGTGCTTCCCCCTCAGGCTCTTTCCCCACACGCACGTGTTGTTTGTAACTTAACCTCTCCCAATGAGGAAAGGAAAGGCTGTGGGAGAAGCTCAGATGAGAATCCATGCACAACAGATCCACAGGACTCCACTCAAGGAGTAGTGAAATATTTTTTGTAACTACTATGATTGCAAAAGTGATACTAATATGGGGGGTCAGGTTTGAGTTCTTTAGAGGCAAGAAACATTTTTCAGTCTCCACCAAAGGGCTTGATTACTAAAGCTCCTGTCACCACTCCATATGCATTCATTTAGTTTGGGTGAGAGTCCTGTATAAGGACAATCTCCTGTCTAATGCTTGGATATGTGCTGGGAGTGCAGAACTGGCAACTTGAATAGGAGCACTCTGCTGCATCCTGCCAGAACTACTTGGCTGGTTGGGCTTCCCTGGCAATTCATTTCTCTCAGCTTTTCAGAAGGGCAGCATTCTGTCCGGAAAGGGGAAATTATCATTCTTCCTGTTATCAAATAGCTCTGTGGGAGATCTTGCCATCCAGAACACTGAATAAAGCTGAAATGTTTTATGAAAGGAGAGCAGTATTGTTGCTCTTAAATTAGAAGTTGGAAATGGTTCACCCCAATAATTTTCAAGAATTATGTCTTTCTGCTAGGCAGCTCATTTCAGCTATCAGGAAAACAGGCTTCTCAGATGCAAATAGGGAAGCAGTCCATTAGCGGGACACTGAGAAGGAAAGATGTGGATTTGATAACATTGTACTTTTCTGGAATATAGGTAATTTGGGAGCTCTATCTGTGGATAGGTTCTTTAAGCTTTGGTAGTATGTGAGAACAAGATAACCCTTTTCTTGACTAAAGCCATGAAATCAACTAGACTTATTTGGTGGAGGGTGAAAATGAGTTTAGGATAGGTAGAACATTAATAGTGTTGTACTTGTTCACCATTTTAGAAGGCAAGTAGGGAAGTAAGTTAAATTTGTGCTGCTTTTGTCCCTCTTTTGTTTTTCTATGTATCTTCAGGAATTCTGCCTGTAGCATACTAAACTTCTAAGAAAATGTTTCTAGAAAATTCTTCATGTTTAATAGGCTGTCTTCAATAATTAAGCTACATTTATGTTGCATTTGCTGTAGCTGAATAACTGCAAGGCATTAGAGATGCAGATGGAGGCCTTGTTTGTACAGACAGGTACTGTAGAAAAAATGTCTGTAGAAATCTATTCACTTGAGATTATGGAAATCACAATTTTTTTTTTTGTTTGAATCTAATTGAATAAAATGCTTTTGTATAACAAACATGAAAAAAATCATATTGCAGTAATTTTTAGCAATAGTAGAATTATGGAACTAATTCTGATCTTGATTTTGTTTGTTTCTTTTTCTTACAATTTTTAGGTTCAATTTATGAGCCACTTAAAAGTATTAACCTTCCAAAACCAGAGGGGGAAAGTCTTTGGGATAAATTAGATCATTATTACAGAGTTGGTAAGTTAATAATTGTTCCTACCATGAAAGATTTTCTGTGTAACTTACTAAAATATTTACAGTTATGGTAATGAGAGTAATCAGCTTTGGCTTAAAATAATATCTGCAGTCTTTAATAAGGATTTTTGTTTTCTGAGAGGTAAAGGATTCTGTCATTACAATTCCTTATTGGATTCCTGTGATAATATAATGCATGAATTTGTGTATTTCATGTATTGCTTGAAACATCATGACCTATATATAGTGTTCACAATTATCCTCTGTGTTTGTCAAATGGCAGAATAGATTCTTGAGCTGCATCTGATGGTTTTGGATGAGCAGGGGTAATCTGTTGTCGGTTTTTGGTGCTTGAACGAATCCAGATATGAATTAGAATTGATATTTACATGTTAAATATCATTACTACATTATTCCTACTTGAGGATAGTTTCTGAGAAATGTTTCTGAGAGTTTGAAAGGTGCAAAAACTGGAGGGCTGAATTACACTTTCTACTGAAAATATGTATTGGAAATCCAGTCTACCTGTAGGACTGAATTTAGAATTATTTTTGGATATAGTGGTAGCTTAGTAGTGTAGCATTAGCCAGATACAGCTGCGGAAACATTTAAGTGGTAAAAAGCTTACTTGTAGTACTTACAAAAGTGTGACAGGTGATCAGTGAGAAGTAGTTTTTGTTGCTAATGTTGCCATAATGTATTTTTGTGCCATAATTTTATCTGTTGTCTGACTTACTTTAAGCCTGCAAAGCTTTGTTTTGACTGTTTTGTGTTATGGGTGTTTGTGTTATACTGAAGTCTTGCCTGTATTCTAAATCAAGTGTTTTTTTCGATGGCAGTGCAACTGACTGTTTAAAATTTAACTTTTAGTCAGGCAAGGGTATGGAATAGTGAACAATTTTTACATCATTCTAAAAATCTGGGATGAGACTTCCTTCATTTAAATAGCCTTTCTTAAGTGAAATCTGTGAGTTGTGCCTGGTCTATCCATAGATGTATTGCTTTTGTAGATGAATTAATTTTTCTTACTGAGATGCTGACTATTTAATTTACTTTTAATTCTTGGCAGAAGCAAAACTATGGTGGTCCTGCTATTTATCTGTCAGATACTTACATGGCAAGCATTCTGCTGCCTCAGTAAAAATTTATGATTGAATTTATACTTCATTTTAGAATAATCTGTATTGCCTTTTTCAGGTAACATTTTATCAAAGTTCTTGAAAGGTATTAAGTCACTGAGGAATATAATGTAAAAAACCATAAAACTCTGTAATTTTCATTTAGAATACTTAATACCTAACACATAGACAATAAGGAGGCTTTTTAAAAATTGATGCTTGATAACATTCTGGAAAAAACTTGCTTTCTTGTCTTGTAATGGACAGATTATTGTTAGATGGGTCATGTTCAAGTACATTAAGCCCAGTTTCACTCTTGTAGAACACTGGTTATTGCACAATTTTAGGTAAACAATTAATGAAATCTTAAATCTTGAAGTACAGAAAGAATGAAAGTACTTAGTATTTTTTCTAATTAAGTTTTGACAACTCTTGTTCTATTTTTATGTCAAGGTACTGAGTTAAATAATTGTAGTTGTCCTTTCTCCTTACTCATTCCTTTTGGATTTTTAAAATATTGATGCAGTCATCAGGCCTAGGTTAAAAATTTAATTTTTATGAATGCAGAGTCCTGCAGAGTTTTATTATTTAAATTATTGTTATGGGGAGCAGTTTACATACTGTAGCCCATTCTGTGGTTTATTGGAGGTTGGTTGAGTTTGGTTTTTTTTTTCCCACAAAAAGGAAATTACTGGTTTGCATTCTAGAGATTCTGTAGGGAGTGGGTTGTACTAAAACAGAGACATATAAATAGTTTTGAATACTGATATTTTAATTTTTTTTAAATTATTTTATTTTTGGTAAAAAGGTGTAATTTGATTGAAAAAACAAAGAAAGAAAAATTGTTTTGTGTGTCTTTCACTTTACCTTTCTTTCTTTTCTGCTTTATGTTGTGAATGCTCTAACAGGTTGTTCCTATCTTGATTTATTCCTGAAAATCTGTAGAAACTGGAGAAGACAGAAATGTTGTTAATACCACTGTTACTTTTTAATTTTTTTCCAGTTAAGTCAACATTGCTTCTTCATCAAAGCCCGACCACAGGTCTGTTTCCTACAAAAACATATGGGGATAACCAAAAGGCAAAAGTACACGACAATCTATACTGTGCTGCATGTGCTTGGGCATTAGCCCTTGCTTACAGGTGAATAACTTTGAAGCTAACATCTCTACCGTGTTACATACTTTCAATTATGCAGTTATTGCCTTTTAGGAAATGTTGTTACAAAATTATGCTTTTGAAAGAGAAGACATAGGGACATCTGTGTTTTCTGCTGGAGAAAGCCATGCCTGAGATCTAATGGGTTTCAACATTTTGAGAAACCAGTAAAAATTATACGGAAATTATCATTCTGAATGCGTAATTTCATTTCTCATATTGAAATCTTTGCATCTTGTAATTCCTCTTTCTATTGGTGAATAAAAGCATTTGAAAACAAACAAACAAAAAAAAAATAGAAGAAAGAAGGAAAGGGGCTGGAGTGATTGTTTTGAATTGTTTTGAATTTTCAGCAACTCACAGACAAGAGCATAGCATAATGTTGTTCAGTTTTTACTTTCCAATATGTAGAATCCTAGAAGATGATACATGAAAATTGTTGCAGGTTGAAGGAACGGCAAAATGGCAAGATAAACAGTTTGTGTTACTTCGAGTTATGGTCAGAATATGCCCTGAACTTCAGGTGCTGCACAATCAGTTTTCATTGATGGGCAAAGATTGGTGACTGAAATTAAGTGTGTGGCTAAAATCTGAAATAGTGAAGATACAAGACTCATGTGGAAGGCTGTGTTATTTATCATGTGCAGGTTACTGTGCTTGACTCATGCTGGTGCTATTGTTCACTTTCATAAAAGCTAAATTTCTTGAGAGCATATTAAGAAAACAAACACTTATGCAGAAAGGAAAAAATGTGGTAACATAAAAGCTTCAGAGCTTTTACATGTCCTTTTTATCGCTGTTTGAATTTATGATCAAGTTGAGAATAAATCCTACTGCTTAAAAATTCTCAATCTATTAATTTTGTGCTATGTAGTTTTATTTCCTGTGGGTTTGCTTTTTCCCTTCTTTGTTTTAACTTAGTAATCAAAGCAAGTACATTTATTTTATCTAAGGTTATTATTTAAGTTGCTTGATGTCTTTATTTGTATGAGTTTTTTTTCAAGTAATCACTACCTTCCTAATTTTCAGTATAGTAGCAGAACCTCAGCATAAACTACTAAGGTATTAAGTATGGTGGAAAAGGATATGCTTCATTAGCAATGTAGCAATCATACACTTTCCTGTAAACTGATTAGTAACAGCTATAAAATGGACTGACAAATAGCAGTGAGTGTATGTGAATCGGAGGCATGTTGTAAGTTACAAATACGTAAGAAAACATTATTTTCATCCTGAAAGGCTCAATCTTCAATTAATCTCTCAAAGAACAGTGGCTTGCAGTGTTGCAGTATCAGCAAGGATTGTTTTTTTATTTTTAAGCTTCAAAATAGGAATTTTTGTCTAAGTTGCAACATAAATAAAAAAACACACCTTTTTCCCTTTTTTTTAATAATTAAGAAAGGATGGGCAGGGCTATAAATAGGCTTCTATGAATGTGGGCACCACTATACACCAGTCTTAGTTAAATACTTAATGTTCCAAAGCACTAACATGTCCTTTTTTTACTCCCTAATGCATTTCCAATTTGTCTTATGAGTTACCTGTCTTTCCCAGGCGTATTGATGATGACAAGGGAAGGACTCATGAACTGGAGCATTCTGCTATAAAGTGTATGAGAGGAATTCTCTACTGCTATATGCGTCAGGCTGATAAGGTAAAACACTGTAGTGTGCACACAAGCACTTAATTCTAAGGGATTAATAAACTGTGAAAACTAACTTCTAAATATAGGTAAAATTCAAAAGGGGAATGCAGTATTACTATGTGGCGCAGCTAAGAATAGATGCCTCATTACTCTCAGGTTGCAGCATTGTTTTAGGGTATAGAAGGCACAAGGATTTTGCCAAGTGAACTGCAGGGCATACTGGAAACTTCCTTGGGTTCCTTTTGCAGTTATTCTATTTAAACATTAGACCATTACTAATTTTTTTAAGTATTTTTAATGCTTAAATCAAAAGATATAAGATTTGTTTTAGCCAAAGCTTGAGAATTTTCATTTCACTGTTAAGTTGGTTAACTTGGTTATTACATTTGCAGTTCTCCTTACCCATGTGATTGTTTAGATTATTTTGTTTGGTTTCTTTAACAGCCACTTTCTGGTACTTGTTGACCTAATGATGTAATTTCGGAAGGTCAAAACCCAAAATGAATAAGGAAACACATTATTTTACTTACGTTATATTACTGTTGATTATTCAGCCTGTAATCCTCTTGGGAGTATACCCTGATTATTCTTGAATATTCAGGGATTCACCTTACCAAAATTTAAATGTGATGGATTAATTTTGCTTAGTGATTAGCAGTAATTCTACAGGTAGTTAAATAGCTATATTCCATATGATTATTTTACGTTTCATGTCACACACTTTTAACTGTATTATTAAAAATATTTTTTTACATTACCACATAGGTTCCATCACTTCTGTGCACACAAACTGAAATGTAAACTCCATAGGCATGTGATATCAGTAGTATGAATAATAAGAAGCAAATGACACACTGACAGGTGTATTGCCAGTTGTATTTATGCTGATGTGATATTTTTTCTCAGTTCTCAGTCTGTTTCTTTGTAGTCTCACATTTTTAAATAATCTTGGCCTAAATTGATCTTGTTACATTTGAGCTGATGTTTTTTCTCTTTGACATGCAGTGGTTTGTTTTGGGAATGACCAGTGCAGATACGAATAATTAGCATTGAATTAACGTGTCACACTGATGACGTACTGGTTGTCAGTTTTTGCCTTGGTTACTGTAAATGCCTCTCTCTTCCTACAATGTAGTTATAAACAGTCTCCAGCACCTAACAGATGTAAGTTGAACTGGACTTTATTCTGAGACTCCGTATGTGCTGGCCTCATGTAGAAGGAAAATAATTTTTAATCATATGAGTTACATGTACCTAAAGCATGACTTGAATAGACGATGCTGCTTGTGATAAAAATTGCAGATGTTAGATCTAAGGAACATATGAGTTATGACCTAAAATGTATTGAATGTGTTAATGGACTAGATGTGGTAGCTCCACAAAATAGTATTCATTAACTTTCTCGCTTCTGGGCCACATGCTGTATACTATGTATGATTCGTTGTAGAGAAGAATATCCCATGAAGATGAGATCAGTATTGAAAATGTGAAACATGAACCTGTTACTGGCAATGTTGGTTAGAAAACTGGAAAACTGTTGGAGAGTATCGCATGATTTTGAGGAATTGTGGACAAGGATCTTCTTTTGTTACTTTCTTTTCTTTGTGAATTTGATTTCCTTTCTCTGCCCTATAGGCAGCTCTCTGATAGTTCAAATTTTCTCAAATGGTTTTGTAAGGTATCAGACATTGTATTTTCACAATGAAAAAGGAATCAGAAGTACTTGACAACCACTGTGTAGTTCAGTCCTCTGTTGTTAACCTCTTGTAGTAGTAATACATTTTACTGCATTCTATCTTCATCATAAGAGATTCTGTATCATAGAAGCTCATCCTGTGGTCCAGTGATAGTGAACATGAATAAAGGCATTTTAGTCTGGGGTACTATTCTTCCTGTCTATGATCTTTAGGTTTTCTTTTTAAGCTATCAACTTTGCCTTCTAATATCTGTAAATGTTTCACTGTATATACTGAATAACTGTACTCACCAAAGTAAATCTTTGTTTTCCTGTGTACTCTCTTATACTAGGTATTCTTAGGTCTTGTAGCTTTTCCTTTCTTACATGATCTACATGTGGCAGTTTCTGAACACTTTTGCAGGTCTATAACCCAGAAGGCTTTAAAATTATGATTATCATTAATAATAATACTGATGTCTTTTTTGTTTCAAAACTATCATGTTGTCAAATGGCACAACAGTAATTATTAAATTTTTACGGATCATGATTCATAAAAATTACTACAGCGGTTGTTCAAAGTGCAAGTTTTGGGCTCTTGGACTCCAGTAAGAGCTTTAAACTAGGAATGTGATCTGTGACTTCAAGGTAGGCTTGATATGTTTTGACTGAGACCTTCTACCTTCTGCTGATAATTCAGCTCCAGTTAAATGAGGTTATGTTTTTCCACAAGATGAAAGTGACTAAACATCTGCACCTATCTATTACAGAGCTTTTTCCTACCAAACCAGAAGAGATTAGATAGATGAGTTGAATATTTTTGTTCTTAAAGTATATGTATACTGTAAGTATGTATGAAATAGTTTCTCGTATGTTTCAGGAGCTGTTGTTTATAAGTTATATATAATGATCGTATTAAGAAATTTTGAAATACCTGAGTTATATAGTGATTTTGTGGTTGCCAAACATACTGAAATTATTGACTTTGATTTTATGTTTTGCCTTTAATTCACTTCTAGGTTCAGCAATTTAAGCAAGACCCCAAACCATCAAACTGTCTTCATTCTGTTTTCAGTGCACACACTGGAGATGAGGTCTTCTCCCATAAGGAATATGGTCACCTTCAGGTACAATACACATGTGTGTGTAAATGAAAACTTGGATTATTTTATTGTTGTCTCCATTCTTTCATGATGCGTCTGTCTCAGTTTGTTTAGATTTATGTTAGATGTGTTGTACTTTATAAAATTGAGATTTCTTCTGCATCTATTCATGAAAAAGACTATTTTGGAATATAACTCAGTGGTATGATTTGGTCAGAAGATACTGAAATAACTGTGGAATTTGTGAAGGTAGATGGTTGGGTTTTATATGAAGTTGCTTTGTTTTGACACCAACATGTGGCTGTATATAAGTAATAATAAATATTTAAAAGTAATAAATAAAAATAAATAAAGTTATAATAAATAATTTCCTGGCAAAAAATATTGAAATGGTAAAGATTTATGTAATCTTGCATTGAATATTTTAGGTTTTTTAATAACATTTCTAGCTTAATTTTCCATAAGTCTGAGCAGATTTCATAGTATAGATTAAATGTACACTGTCAAGAGCTTTGTCTAGTTATAAATTGTTGTTCAGTGTAGTGGTTCCTAGTCAGATTAATTGCATAATTGATTGTTTTATTGTCTTCCATTTTCCAAAGTGTCAATTTATGTTTTTGTAATCTCTTTACCTTCAGACCCTTTTTTACATTCATACTTTGTTATTTTGTATTCTATAACTCTGCATACTCTTTTTAGTTCAGAAATTGCTAGTGAAATTATTCAGAAGTGACAGGAGTTTGATAATTATTTGATTTCATGATGACAACATCATTTAAATAATTTGCACAGTTAAGTGTGTTGGATTCAGTAAATGCATGTTCTGAGAATAATTACTTGTGGAGTTACCCTAAGTTAGTATTCTGGACTTCTTTGTGAAGTTCTCTGAAATTACACAGCTTTTATCTGCAGGAGGAGACAATAATTTTGGGAACCTGGGGAGGACTGTGTGATAGTTCAAAGTCTCTGGTTTTTGTGGTAACTCAACCCTTCCCATGAACGTGAATGAACATTCCTTTCTGTCATCAGCAGACCTCTAAAGATAAAGGGTTTTATGCTCTGTGGAGACAACAGAAAACAGAGTAACTGAGGCAGTTCTGTTGGGAAGAATGGAATACTTTAAGTAGCAATGGAATACTTTAAGTAACAATTTTCAAATTGTATTAAGAAACTGGAGTCGGTGGTCTTTAAATATTTTGGAATTTTTAGATGTTTCAGATAAGAATCCATTTGTTTTTTGTTCAAAGTGGTTTCTCTAAATTTCATATACTGAGATTATGGTTTTATAGCTCATTGAAGCAAGGTACTGTGATAAACGTATTTTATTGAAGATGTACAAATTCTCAATTATGCTAGAATTCTGTGCAACAAAAGCAGTTTTCTTTGATTCATTAAAAATTGATATGATGCTCATCTGTACAGCTGCTGAAGGTTATTACTGTTGATAATAAATGCTACATACAGCTGCAAAAGAAAACAATTTTTCACAAATGTAATCCTATCTGAATATTGTAATTATACTTCTGTAAGTTGATTACACTAAAAATCCAGTTAAAGTGAATTGTTTTTTAGATGTGCTGTGTACTGCTCAGTATGCTATCTGCCTTCTTGGGGCCCTGCTTGCTAACATATTGTCATATATGTAAACATCAAACAGCTTGTGACTAAAGTGCCTGTGGGTCAAAGCAGTATACCTAAGCAAAAACATTTTAATATCATAGTTTCTAATAATTAAAAAAACCCATATACTGTAGCAGAAGTTTTAGAGGACAATATTTGTGGCAGTTCTTCCTATGTATGGTTTCCACATTACATCTAGGGTGTTGGTAGATTGGGATAATATTTTTGAAGAACCCAAACTGTTACAATGGGTCCGTCTTTGTTAGTGACTGGGTTCATCTTTGCTGTTATCACATTTAGCTTGTTTATGTGACTTCAATAAAAATAAAGTTTAATTATAATTTTCTCTCTGTTTTTAATTACTTCAGATAAATGCTGTGTCATTATTTCTCCTGTATTTGGTTGAGATGATCTCTTCAGGGCTGCAGATTATCTACAACACAGATGAGGTATTTTAACACTGGAAATCAATTTGTACATGATTTATTAAATCACTGTTTTGTTTTTTCCCCTCCTTGGTTTTGTTTAATTACTGACTATTAAATAATTGTTCTGGAAATACACAGCAGATATTCTCTACTTTTAGTGGAAGCCAGAAAAGCTAAATTGAATGAATGGCTAGTGGAATAAATTAATAGCTAATAAAGTGTTAGTTATGCAAAAAGTGAATGTAACATGACATTGAAAATTTTCATAGTTCTCTGCTATTTCTGAAAGGTACAGGGTCAAGAACTAAAAGGTATGTTGCTTAACTTCTAGTTATGTTGTTCTCACTTTTCAGCTTACTTCAAACTCTGAGTCAGTGCATTCTGTCAAGTGAAATGTCAACATAAAGAATAATAGGGTTAATTTTCTGGAAAGCTGAAGGACTTTCTTCAATTACTTATGAATTTACGTGTGTTAAGAAGTTTGTATCTTAAGTTGGAAATAAAACAGTTTTGTTTCATGGTAAGAGATGTTTGTAAGATTAACTATTCTGTAAATAAGATAATAGCCACCATGGCCTTGACTTGAGGACAAGTCATGTCAGGACAAGCACCTGTAAAATGAGGTTGTGTTTTGAGGGAGGCGCAGAAAGCACAGATACATTTCACACACACACACACACACACACACACACAGAGCCTCTCCCTTCCTCCCCTCCCCAGTTTTCTGGATTTGTTTAAATATACTCTGATCAGTTTAATAGTAGCTGCCGTATTGCCCTAAAAAGCTTAAATGCACTTACAATACTAGCATTTAAAACAATAAAACCAGAGATTTTTTTCCAGTAATAGTTTATTTGTATTATATTTCAGAAATTTAGTTTATTAATCTGTTTTCTTTAAATAATGAAAAAACTAAGTGATGAAACTTGTCTCCTTTCTCTCTTAGATCATATGATAGGTCTATATTATTTTCTCTTAATTGCCTTTATGTCTGTGAGGAGGCAAATGTACATAATTACATATTTACTTAGCTTGACTTATAATTTATATTGTCCACCAGATGCTTGCATTTAATCACAGAATCTGCAGAACAAGACTCTTCAGTCATTGATCTTCTCCACTTCAGTGTCAGGATGTAGTTTTCATTGCAGCCATGCCATAGAAATCTGTGGATTATGAAGATTTATACTAAGATTATTTTACACAGACCTATGTAAATTCTGTCATTCTCTGTATAGCTTCCACAACTGCACATTTTCTCAGATCTTATTAACACCACATAATTATGGGATTTCCTATTTTTCCTGTGTATCCAGATAATATTCAGCACAGTGGCATTGGCAGCACTGAGGATGTAGCAATCTGCTATCCAAACATCAAGTTGGGTATTTCCTTCCAGTGATATCATTACACGGTGTAGTTAGTCTCTATCCTTTTGTGGAGAGAGGGTTTTGAACCAGTGTTAGCACAGTGGCAGATGGCTGATATTTGGCAAGCTGTCTGCATGAATATGTTTGTACACAGAACTCTTGGCATCAGAGGCAATCATTGTATACTAGGCTGCTTGATGTTGGGCATGGCAGCTGTCACTGAGTTACCCTCTAGTTGCATCTCTTTGCAGTTGAAAAATTTATTTAATTGCACCTTTGCATCCATAACAAAGAGATCAGTATATGATTGTGCCAAGTGCATTATTTTGAGAACAGTTATCTATACATAAAAGAGAGTAACACTGGGATTTGCAGTCATCCATGCTGCATGTGTATTCTTTATTGTACCTTGCTCTCCACATGCTTGACTTATGGATAAATAAGCTTAACACATCATTTCTTTAAGTGCTTTAGCATTGCTTGTTTATGACTTTTACATGCCCATGGTGTGAAGGATTGCTCTCTGATGATTTTGGTCTGCAACTAGTTATCTGCTGCCTTTTGTCTGTACATCCACTATGTGGAAACCCTTAGTTCACCTCATAAAATATCTGTAATTTCCCATGTTTTTCTTGTGTTCTGAATTCATCAGTGGTTGAAAGTCATTGGTAAGGTTATCTATTCTATATGGTGGTCTTTGCTTCTTCATTTAGCTGATGCATCTAAATCTTAGTTAATGATAGAAATAGGAGAAGCCACCCTCTTAATCACTGGATGCTCTATCTTCCCTCAGAGAAAGTTTATTTTAATACAACCAAATGCTAAATTACAGGGATGGGTAAAGAGTGGGGTGGTCTGTTTCTTTGAAAGTACTACCTATGAGAAGATTAGTGTACAGATAATTGTACATGAGCACCCCACAGTGAAATTTTAGCAGAGACATAGAGAGAGAGAGACAAGGAAGTATAGAATTATATATATTGCTCATGGACTGGTATTAGCATAAAAGAGTGTATTGGAAATAGTAACTTTTTAAGATTTAAAGGAAAATGGAGAGAAAAAAGGCATAACAGAGATATGCAGGTAAATTAAAATGAAATACCTTTCAGTGGAAGACTTGGGTTTTATCTCATAGCTCATTAAAAAGAAAAAAAAAAATCAGTTCACTGCAGTAAAGTGGATCATCCTCTGTAGTTCCCCAGTATAGTTTTGTTTATAACCGTTACAATAATTGCTTTTCCCACAGAATCCCCTAGAGTAATTTGGATGGGAGGGAATGAAATCCCTGCTTTGGTGGCTGAACCAGTGTGAATCTTGTGTTTGTGGTTAAATTTCCTGTGAGTTCTAATCTGTAGACTCTTGGAATTGAACTGTAAAACTTATCATCAGTTTAACTTTTCTACAATCAAGCAACTCCAACTGTTTCATTCAACAGCATAACACTGTAAATGAGGAAAAAATATCTGCTTAAATAAGTCCCCATCTGTAGTTAAATACACCTCAAATAACTTAAAATATCCTTAAACGCCTTATATTCAGTTGAAACATGTTGATCCAAGAGGAAATTTTTATAATAATAATAAACTGTTTCAGTGTTTTATTTGCATTTATGAAGGAGTGTGTTTGAATCTGCACAAGTATGTATTATCTGGAGCTAATATAATAAAGCTTTGGCATATCAATTCTCTTAAAATGAATTAAGGAGCAGCACCAAGATTTCTGTGTCCTAATCTAGTACAATTTAATTTCTTTTGTTCTCTGATGTTGATTTTAGGATGAATCTTTTTTTTAAAAAATCAAAATGACACCTTTTTGGAGCTCTTCAGATATGCATTTTGAATATGAAATAATTTTTATCCCTGGCATTGTAGGAACTTATGTGTAAATGACATCACCTAATTGCAACAGCTTTTACTATTTTGTGATTGAAAATTGGTTTTAAAGAGAATATATGAACTTGGGAACATCATTTGTGTGGGGGAAGAGAGATGGAAGGCACAGTTATGATGGGCTGAGGAAAAAGAGATTTGTCTTTTTGAAAAAATGAACAGAAGAAAATGTGCTTTCATTTTCCTTAAGTCACTTCTGTTTCTTTCCTGTAGGTGACCTTCATTCAAAATCTTGTGTTTTGCGTGGAAAGAGCCTATCGTGTACCAGATTTTGGTGTCTGGGAAAGAGGAAGCAAGTACAACAATGGCAGTACAGAGCTGCATTCAAGGTAGGTGAGTGAATGTAGCTCCTTCAGTCAAAGCAAGTAAATGTGATATGATTAAAAAGAATTCATGAGGTGAGTTAAATATAATAATGTGTTAAAATACTGTTTGAACTAATTTAAGGTTCTCTAAAGACTAAGATGTATTTTGGGAAAATGTAAAGCATAATTTCATCATGCTGAAATAACCACATAGATGCTTAGCTGTTTGAGAATTCAAATTCTAATAATTATGTGCAGCTGCATGCATACAGTTCTGAAAATTGTGCTCGGAACAGTTCAGACTCTTGGGGCATGTGCAGTAGATTGGATTCACAAAAATGTTTAAGAATATCCTGGTTTAAGAAGGTGTTGAATCATGAATCTATATTTTTCTCATCTCCACTATGTTGAGAGGCAGATTCTAGCACTGTGGAGGATAGCCTAGTGCACAAGTTCCAGGATCTTCAGATCCTACAGTGTCTGGGTGTTCTGGCCCCTGTCCAGTGAGACAGTTCCTAACATTTTAATATTGGAGTGATCCAGTTTGCTTCAGTGGAATTGCTCTTCATGCTGTCTGTCTTGAAGTTTAGATTAAATATGAGGAAGAATTTCTTTACCAAACGGGTTATCAGGCACTGGAACAGCTTGCCCAGGGAAGTGGTTTTGTCCCAGTCCCTGAAGGTATTTAGGAGTCATGTAGACATAGTGCTGAGGGATATGGTTTAGTCAGGGTCTTCTCAGTGTGATGTTAATGATTGGATGAGATGATCTTAAGGGTCTTTTCCAATCTAGGAAATTCTGTGGGTTGTTTTTTTTTTTTCTGGTGGGGGGGATCAAAACTGTAATCTGACAACTTGCTTTTTCAAGCGTTACTATTGTTTTCTTCACTTTTTGACTTCTGAGGTTTTGTTGAGCATAAAAATGGCTATAGGTTATATGTTTTAAACTTTTTAAAATATCTTTGATCATTGTAATTGTCATGGGCTTGAAAATAATCCATGTTTTTCTTCCAGTCTTTGATATTGCCACATAAATATGTGTTCACGTTTTAGAATGTAATTTTTCTTGGTTCACATCAAGCATGTATTTTAAGCTATAGGTATAATTATATGTCATTGCGGCAAAACACTTAATTTAGGTATTTTTTTTCAGGGTGTTTGTAGAGCTTTAGTACCAGTATGAGAACTGAAAAGGCTGAATTCTTATTATATAATCTGCTTTATTAGTTTGTTGGGTTTTTTTTCCTCCTCCTATGTCTGTAAAATTGTCAAATGCCAGTCTATGTGAGCATTCATTTAATAGAATCATATACTTCCTTCTGCATCTCACCTTGTACAAATTAATAAAAGGAATGCTGAAATTCCTGTGTCTCCTGTTGTTCACAGCATTCTGGTTATTCAGTATGTGAATTTCCTCCAGGGAAAACTGAACATTTTTAAACCAGATGGAAATGGGCACGTTGTCTTGTCTTAATCTAGACTGACATTTATAGGTTGGTTTTTCTAAGGGTGAAGTTTTATGAGGTGAACTGAGCCAATCGAACAGATCATTGAGCTGTCACAAAAGGAAGTACAGATCTTAGACCAATTTTAATAAGTCCATCTTGGTCATCAAAAATGAGTATTGCCCCCTGTTTATCTTTCCTATTCAGATATTATTGAGGAAAGCCCTGGGTACAATAAAAATACTCTCTATGCTTTGTTATGCTCCTATTGGAGTGTATCTACCTAAGGGAGCTCTAAAATTTATCTTTTTTTCAAATTAAAGAAGTGACTGTAACTGATCAGGGCTAGTCATGAATGATGTATGTATGTTGTCAGTGATTGTGGCCTCTCAACCAGTCACTTAAGTTTCAGTATTATACATGCTGTGCACCTTTAAGTCTACACTGTGCAACTTTAAGTCTACACACGGTGCGTGCTTGCTGTCAGAATTAGACGTTAGTTCTTGTCTTTTGTAGAAAGAGGCTCTCTTTTTAAAGGAGAAATTATATAATATCAAGTCCATGAATAATAACTGCAAATTATGGCCTGTGTTAGAAGATGCAGGTATTTTAAGTCTTTACACATTCTTGGTATTCTATTTTAGTACAGTTTGAACTACTTCTAATAAATGATAAATAGTGAAACACTCTGTGGACCAGGTCTTCACTGATGTGTGCAAATTGGTGTCTTTTACTGGTTCAAAGGCAAGATTTTTAACAACTTTTATTATAGTGTGATCCCCTTCCCATACGGCTGAACTTCTGAAAAATTAATTTGTCCTGTAACCATTTGATCAAGCTGTTCTCCAGGCATCTGCTGAGCACCTCTGCAAAATGTCTTTGACATCTCCCATATGTACTGTGAGAATAATGAAGCTGCTGAAGTGCAGTATCTTCATATTCCAAATCTAAGACTGTAGATCCTCAGTCTTGCTCTTCCCTCTGGTGTAGGTATTGTATTGCTATAGTGCTGTCCTTTCCTGTTCTATTTTGTTTTGTCCAGTTATAAAATTATTATCATTGTGGGATTTTTTTGTTGTTGTTTGTTTGGGTTTTTTTAGCATCCCTTGTGGTGTTTGATGTTCCACTTGAACTGCACAGTTCTTGGATGGAGGCAAGAAACTGAATGGGAGGAGAATTAGGGATGTGTATGCTTTTAAGTGTGCTTTTGACAAGCAGTTGCTAAGAATATGCAAATTTTAGTGTTTGCCCTCAGGTATTTTACAAAGAGCATAAATCTAACAATTAAAAGTTACTGGGAATTATGAATGATGTTTAAATGAATTTAGAATGCTTTTTCAGCAAGCTGGAAATTTAATTTCTCTAGGTTAGTCTCGGCTTCCCCTTCCCCAAATGTGGATCAAGGTCAAAAGTTACCCACAGTATTATGATTGCAAGACTGCTCTTGATAATCACAATAATTGGTGTCTACAGTAAGGTCTACAGATTGCATCTGGGGAGGTGTAGTGTGGACATTAAGAAACCTTTTTCTTGAAGCACACTGAAGCACCAGACCAGGGCTCTGAGCAGGATACTCAAAGTTACAGAATCTTCATCCTTGGATTTTTTTGGCATTTGTCTAGATGAGGTGATGCTTTACTTCAGTTGATCTTGTTTATTATATCTAGCTTCAAGTGAAATTTCACGTTGGACTAGTTGAGTTCTGTATGTCCATTCCAACCAATTACTTTATGATCCTCTGAAATTTTCAGATAAATATTTAAAGAGGGTTTGAGTTAGGGTTTGTTTTGGACACCATCTCCAAGTAAGCATCTTTTTGTCTAGGAGTAGAGGGCAGAAGGTTAACACGGCATGTTCATAGTGGGTTGCTGAGTGGAGGAAGGAACATAATTATTGAAATATTTTTTTACCTTTAATTCATGTAAAATAGAAATGATTTCAAGGTAGGAATCCATGCTTGTCTTCAGCTTTTTTCAAGCAATATCATCGTATTTTGTAGATAGTGAGTAGTTTTACATTAAATGAATACCAGTGGTTGTTGCTGTTGAAACACCTATTACTTTGCTATCTTTGGTCAGTAATTTTTTTTCCCGCTCTGAAAATATCTGACTTTTGGTATTAGAAGTAATTTTGGAAGGGGGGAAAAAAAGAATATGAGATTTTGATGTGAATACAGATTTCAATGTGCGGGATTTTTCTGCTTTTAATTTTCTTTGTATTCAGTTTGATAGTACTTAACTCCTATGAAATATGCTGTTCCGAGTCATCATGGTTGATCAATTGGCAGGTGATAATTAAAATAGAGCAATTGTTAGAACAATTACATTTTTGTTTAGGTATTTGAAACAAAGCCAGCAAAATAATTACATTCGCAACACTTCTGACTTCAGTTATTCCTTCATCACATTCTCCAGTACCAAAAGCTTTCATCAGCAGAAGATACTGAACTGAGGGATTTCACCGTTTGATGACAGCTGCTCAGAGCAGAACTTGGTTAACCTAATCAGCTTTCTCTTGTTGAACTAATTAGAATTAAATCCCGGGAGTACAATTTCTGGCATTGTTTCAGAAAGAAAGATGGAGGTTTAGTAATACTTAAAAAGACTTAGAGTCTGAAAGCAGTGTTGAAAGTACTTCTAATATTAAAACCAACCTAGATAAAACAGTACTTAAAGTAAACAAATTCTGTAACTCTGCACTGATTTTTTTTTTTTATTTCTTTTTTTTTTCATTATTTTTTCTGTGTAATCATAAGTGGATTCCAGATTGAAAATATGGATAGATAGTAAACATTTGAAATTTTATATTTCACATTAATATATATTAATACTGCATATTAGTTTATTTGCAGTAAGATACAGAGTTATTTCTGATCCCAAAATGCTGCATGGAGTATAGAGTAATAAAGGTTAAAGCACAGTTTCTGCAGTTTTCTGACGGTTTGGTGGCTGTAGGTTTTTTTGGGCTGAGTAGTGCAGTTGTCAGTACTATTACTTCTACACAGAAGCTGGGGATTATTAGGGATAATTTTTCTAACATGTTTTTCTAGTTGTGTTGCTTCATAATTATTTTTAGAAACAAAATGTCTAGGACTGTTTAGTTCAGAAAGTACATATTCCTAACTTAATATTTTTAAAATACTGATTTATTCATAAAATACTATTTACCTGCAAGTGAAGTGTGGCCCTCCTACTCTTAAGGATTTGTCACAGTCATGACTATCTCTGCACCAGTATTGTTCTCATGTTATCTGGACACATGAATCCTCTGAGAAACTTTTTTTCGTTTTTTTTTTTTTTTTGTCCCTTGTTTGGCAATGCTGCATAATTTTTATTGCAAATGAAAGATGGCAAGAAAAAGGCAAGTGTGGTTGGCAAGTGGATAATTGGTTTCAGAGGAGAAAGGATATAAACTTTTAGCTCATTTTGTCCTTTTTTTTTGTTTGTTTGTTTTTAAAGAGACTATTTCAAGGAATTACTCTGCTAAAAAATAAACTATTAATTTAATTGGTATATTCTTTTTTTCCCAGATTCTTCCCAGTTTGTAAAAATTCAGACATTTTAAGTATCCATGTATAGGACTGTAGGTATTTATGAGAGTTCTTTCTTTGTTTTGTGTGTGTGTGTGTGTGTGTGTTTAGTCTGCTTTTGTTTTTCTCTAAATTTGTGTATTATGCCTAGTTGGAGAAAACACAGTAGCTACATCTAAGTGCTTGTTAGCTGTGGACAGTGTCAACAACTTCCTCTTCTTTAAAGGGAAAGGCTTTATGGAAAGATGAACCTTTCAGCTCTTCTTTCCACTGATTTTCATCTTGCTGTGGTTGGAGGCATTTTTCCTGTAGAGTTGATCTATGTCCTTGTATGATGCTCTGTCACTTTTGTTTACCTTACAATCTTTTTTTAACTCTGAATCTTTTGTCATGTCAGACTGATGCGTTCTGCTTTTTCAATCTTTTGCTATATGTCTTCAGATCTGTTAACTTTTTAAGATAACACAGTAGACATCTATACTTTCCTATTGCTCTGTTGCCTTCCTTTTCTATTGTCTCATTTATTGTCATTTGACTAGAAATATTTCTAATTTATTGTAAGCTACTTGGGAAGCAGAGCTCCTATGTAAAGCAATGGACAGTTAAGGAGAAACATGAAGCTTGATTTGGAAGAAGGAGCTTCAAAACTAGGACAGACATTTAGGGTATATCACATGGGGTGTGAGTGAAGCCAGTAAATCACTACTATAGTTTAAATGAAGAAGAGACAAATAAAGGTGCATGGGTCACTGGCACTGCTGTTAAGTGGAGACAAAGGCATAATTTAAAGATTTAGTCTTACAAATAAAGTTGTGAGAATTACACTAGGATTTGTTTTACTGTATGCTGAGAATCTATTTTACCAGACTGCCTTGTAAAAGGTGTTTGTTTTATTAGCTAGTCTTCTGTAGTATTTCTAGTTCCTGTATTTTTATATCAACACTTAGTAAGCAGTGCAAAGTCCTTTTCCTACTTTGAATGCTTCTATTTATCAGTAGAACTGTCAAATATCTGTGTTATATATTATGTTTTTAAACTCCAGCACTGTTGGGAACTAGCTCATTTAATATTTTATGTTTTGATACCCTGTGACTTAAACATCTAGAGTTTTGTAATCTATGTGCAAAATCTTAGCATTTTATCTGTATGTGAATGCTGTAGCTACTTACTGCACTTGAATGGACACATGTGAAGTTGGCCTATCGATTCTGTATTCTTTAAAAAAATATTTCAAAAATCTGCTCTCTGTCATACTACAGATTTCATATAAACCTGTCAAATATATGTGGATTTCTATTAGGTTATCTTGATCTTTAAAAAATAAAAATCATCAAAATTGTGTCTGTTCATTGAGAATGAATGTGTCTTCTCTTTTAGTATTTAGAAAGAAAGCAGAAGACTAGTTATTTTTAATTAAAAGTCTGTGTAAAAGTCTTCTTGTGTATATTTTTATATGTACTATAAAATTTTCACAATCAGTAATAAATTATATTTTAGTATATGATGTGATTTTTTTTTTTTTTTAAATTGTGTAATGATTAGCGATTTCAGTGCTTAATGTCTTTAAACATGAATTTCCTAATTTGAAAGCTTATTGGTAGTATTTCTGGGTCTTGTTTTCTTCATGATGGATACTAGTCATGGAGTAAGTGAAATAAATGACATTTTGCTGTAATCCTCCTCTTCTGAATCCTGATTGATGAGTTATTTTATTGTATTAAAAACTAGTCAGAAATCAGTCTTTTAAAGTTTAATTCTTGCTAGTTGGATTGAAAGGTTGTGTTGAAGTAAATCCTCTCTTAATACACTGTAAGCAAGACCTTGAAATACACAGTGCCAGATGTCTAGTAGCAAGGTGAGAGCAGAAGTGCTTTTTCCAGACTGTCTCTGACATTTGAAGACAAATAAAAATGCTGAAAAATATTTTTCAAAAAAATACCCCAAACAACCTACCACCAAACACCCAAATTTGCTGTATCATCATTTTCATAATATGAAGGTTAAACACAAAATTAAAATCAAGAAAAGTCATAGCTCAGAAAGCTGTCAAATGTATTAAATTTTAGTCTGTGCTTGAATTATGATACCTCTGTTTTTATTTTGTTTTGTTTTCTCCTCAGCTCCGTGGGGCTGGCAAAAGCAGCTTTAGAAGCAATTAATGGTTTCAATCTCTTTGGAAATCAGGTAATAAAAATGTTTGGTGTCTGTCCTATTTTTTGGGGGGGGGGGGGGGGTTTTGGGGTTTTTTTTTTTTTTTTTTTTTGGCAGTAATGATTTACACTGTGGACCAGAGAATATTTAGAAATATCTGACACAGTTTGTTAGATTCCCGGATTTAAAAAAATAGTTTGCAAACCAATTATTCCTATTTCAGCTACAAGAATGTGTCTAATAAAAGCATTAGTACCCTTAGTATCAAGAGTTTCTTTTTTTTTTTTTTCCTATGAAAAAAATGAAATCCTCAATGATTGCAGCTTATGCTGAAAAATAACTAGGTTACAAAAAAGGGTTTTCTTACAAAATTGTATCTGTTGATCATAATACAGTATATCTCTAACTACAAGCATTACCTTGCTTCTGTCTTCCTTTATGTGGCTTTTGATCAAGACTTTGAACAAGCTACTTGTACATAATCCCACTGTTTTACTGGTTTTGAATTTCAGTATGTTGTGAAGTGGCAAAATCTTTTCTTATCCTTCTGCATGTCTTGAATCAATTAAGAAAATAACCCTTTTTTTAGATTTTTATCTCTGACTTGTATTCCCCTTCTATGTGCATCTTTTTTAGGTGTTACACCCATGGTAGTCTATACGTAAAATTAAAGAATACTCTTCCAAATTAGTGGTCTAGAAATTGTGCAAATGGAAGAGACAGGCCACTGTTGAGCTATGAGAGTTACTAATGAATGGAAATGAAGTGTAGGACTGCAGGTAGAAAGAAAGTTGGATGTCATCAACTGTGTGTGGAAAGAGTTATAAAACTTGCTGGTGAGGTTTTCTCAGTAAATTGTGTGGAAGGGAGGATAGATTGGTAACAAAGTGGTGAGCTCAGTACACTTAGTAAAGCTATCAATATTGCAATTTTCTTGGAATCTTTCATCCTTTTTGACGTGTAACTGATGGACCTTACTACCCAAATGTGTGTAGTTCATACAAAGTAAACGTTAATTGATGAAATATCCTTTTCTCTCTTCTTAGGGCTGAGTAACATGTGAAACTTAGTTTAAAAAAATGACATGCATTGACATGACTAGCATAATTTTATACTTATTTTTGTCTGAAGTTACTACATGATCCTTTTGAGTTTTGATAATTTTATGTTGTGAACTGGAAGTATTAAGTTGTTTTGGGTTTGGGTGTTTTTGGTTTTGTGGTTTTTTTTTTTTTTTGAGTAAAGTTTCTGTATATTGTTGCTGGCTTCAAGGTAGGATTTCTGTACCACCACCACCCCGTGGTCTTCTTTTGTCTTGTAAGTAAGATGTGGCAGACTTCCAGAGTGTAATATTTGTCTGTTTCAAATATTTAAGATTAAGAAACTGAAATGCACTGTTTTGCTATTGGTAAAATGGAAGGTGTGGATCAAAACAGTCATATAAAATAATTATTATCAGTAATGGACAAAAGGTTCTTTGTTTTAGTTTATTCTCATAAAACCACAAATGTTGAACTTTTTAGAGTCATTGAGATGCCTGTGGTGAAAAATTCAAGCTACCATTTATTTTAAAGAGTAAGCAACTGACATAGAAGTACAATCTATTAAAGAGTCTTATCTCTTGATGAGAAGCTATACTATAATAATAGTACTATTTTTTCTATATACCATAATAATAATACTATTATTAGGTCCTTTTTTGGTTTTACGGTTATAATCCAGGAAATCCTCTTCCACAAGGATTTCTGACTCTGTAGAGTTAGGTATCCACTATAATTTTTGTTGGTATCTATATATGGCGGAGGTTTTTTTTTCGTTGGTTTGGGTTGGGTGTTCTGGTTGTTTGGTGGGTTTTGCAGACCTATATATTTGTACTGCAGTGCAATAGACTTCTGTTTAGAATCCACTCTTCAGGAAATACTGATGGCTGTTTACCTATGAGCAGAGAAGTATGAAAGTGCTCTTTATGCATACACAAATACGCTGTTTCAAAAAGACTGAGCTGTCTGGTCTAGTTCTGGTTTACTGCAGGTACATTTTAAAAGCTGATGTTATGTGTTACGAGCTAGTAAGGATCTTAGATAATGATCAGACATTATGCACACGCACTCAGAATTTCAGAAAAAAACATTCATCTACAATCTTTACTATCCCAGCAGTATCAAGCACCAGAAAATGCAGCTGCTGGTTTGGGTTTTTTTTCCAATGAGTTTTTTTACTAAATTCTGAAATGGATGAATAAATTGTTGAAGCAAATCCGGTTTAAGTGCTTTGAGAGTTTATTTCCAAGATATTTAGCATAAACAGAAACCATTTTGACCTTCAGTCTGCAGCAGTTTGCCTTTGTGCTTAACTCCAGCTGTGTTCCAATAGCTTTGAGAAATCCTGCTGAGCCCCTCAAGAGAAACTGGTTTCCACCTGCAACTACACTAGTGCAAGCTGCATAAATCATTGCTGGGAACAACAGACTGCTCAGCTTTTCCATGCAGATTTTTCCACTCACACTGTGGATGCTGGAAGAGAAAAATAAATACAAATATGTAGTATTATAGTTGTGCTCTCACACATGCATGTGTGTTATGTATCTTTGTTTATATCATGATAGGGCAGTTTCCTTGCATATTTGTGGATGCACCCAGAGAAGACAAAACAAAGGTCACTTAATGATTTTCACGTTAAACTGATCCTCCCCTCCCTTCATGAATTTTAGAAAACATTTTAAAATAATATATTCTTTAATACTGCTATTTATTATGTAACAAAGCACTGCTTAACTGATATTTAAATATTTTTAATGCATCCTTTGCTAAACTTTCTAGGTGCCAGATACAGTAAAGAACAATTGTGATTTGAAAAATGATTGGCTTTTTGTTTAATCTGAATTTTACCTCCTTTAGTGTAAAAAGGAGTTAATTTGTGTTTTTTTAAATGCCAGAAGTATTCATACCAGAAATATTTAATAGAAAAGTGTGAATTAAAAGCATAAAAATACAGTAAAGCTGTAAGCCTAATGTTCCCTTAGGAAAAAGATCTATTTACACATTGAGAAGAGAATTTTTAAACAGATAAATAATCTTTTTAGGCTTCCATTATTTTTCTTTATATCATAGCCTGTATCTCTTACCTTTATTCCCAATGTATATCTCTGAAACAATAGTTATAAATCTATATGAAGTAGTTAATATGTATGACATTGACATAAGAATTCTCTTACTATAATCCTTAACTGTGTATTGATTGTATCCAGACCCTGAAATTGTATTATCCTTATTTCTGCTGAAATTTGTATGGTAGAATTGTAAAAACGGGCCCGATTTTTACATTTAGGATGCAGTGTGAATTGTGTTTCAGTCTGTTTTTACTTAATTACTTGAGAATCATCACTATTAAAAGTACTACTGTTTATTTTATCTCTTTGTGGGCTTGATATGGTTAATCCAAACTTCTGGTTTCAGAGTGTTAGATCCTAAGTGGCTTAGAATATGTATTGTTAATGTAAAAATTCCATTTTAGCTAAAATACTTTTCAGAAAAAAATATATATATCAGCAAAATACTGCATAACAGGATGTGCATTTAGTGTCAGTGTGAGTTAATGAACTAATGAATTAAGTTCATGGTGCGTGCATGTATGCAGTAAAATGAGAAAGCTAGTGACAAGATGAACGCTTTTGACCTAGTCATAGTGTAACCAATTGTATATAAGCTACATGTCTTCTGTTAGTCTGTGGAAAAAAAAAAATAGGTTAAAAATATACCAAGCCTTTGTAAAGTGTCCTTAGTAGAAAACATTCCAATCTGTAGAAAAGTGAAAAGTAATTAATTTAAAAAACAAGATGCTTGTGTTTTTGTGAAATGCCAATTAGTCTGCTTTTGAATCCCTGTGCTTCAGTAAAGGATTCTTCAGGGATTCAAAAGCAGACTAATTGGCATTTCACAAAGAATCCTTTACTGAAGCACAGGTTTTGAACCTGCATGTTCACACGTGTAGACAGATTGTGGATGAATTTAGATATTTGTGAATAATCAGAATCTGGATTAAGGAGAAAGAAGAATAATAAATCATGAAATCATGTGTACATTATTATCTCAGCACTGTTCAGTATATCTTGGTAGAATGATAAAGAGAACAGAGATTATTTCCCATGAGGACAGTGAAAAAACATGTTTTGTTTAGCCTAGCAAAGCAGAAGCTGAGTATTTGTATGATAGCTGTGTATAATTAGAGTGCAACTGAAGAGTAAGAAAAAACCTCTGTTTGGAAAGTGAAATGAATGAATGCTAGTACTGACAGAAAACTACTTGTGTAGACACTTGGTTGGAGATTAAAGTTCTTAATAATTGGAGAGGAGGGATTCTGGAATAGTCTTCCGAAGAGAATAGTATACCAAAAAACCTTGCTGCTTTTTGGGAGAAGTGTAGTGAATTTATGAAAATCTGTGCTATGGTATTTATGACAGTAGTGGAATGAGTTCAGTGTTGACTGTGTCTTCCAATGGGATAGTGATACTGAGATTCATTACAAATTACAACATGTATTAAGTTATCCATTCGTTAACAAACACCATTGAGTTTCCAAGAAGTTGCCCACTGATAACACTTTTAAATATTGTTCATTCTGTTTAAAATCTCAGCTAGGGGAATTTTTCTCAGTGTTTCAGGAAGTATAAAAAAAGCTGATGGATGTAGTGTAAAATTACAGAATTTTACTAGGAAAGGGGTTTTGCTAAGGAGCGGTTGATGACGTAGACCTTACAATAGCTGAAAAGTAGGCCATTTTTATTTGCTGTACAAGTCCTTTTTCGAAGCAGTACCTCAGGTGAGTAGCCAGATATTTGTGTTCTGACTTGTAACAAAATAGTCAACATCACTATTTGGAACATTTCCTGCAGTCACAGGGATGGACAGCTACATTTTTTTAGTCCTTAATACAGTCATTATTTTCCAAGAAACAAGGGAGGCATTCATAGCTTGAATTAGTCACATAATTAATAATCATAAGTAGATAAACCCATCAAATTTTTGCTATATTTAAATAAGTTTGTAAATTTTAAATGTTTTCAACGTGTTGTGTTACATGTTCTGATTAAAATTACCAACTACCAGACTACTACAACGTAACCTAAATAAAGCAAAGAACCAGCTTGTTTCATGAGGATATGTTGACCTTTCTTCCCTTCCCCTTAGATAAATTTATGTTCTGTTTACAGGGCTGCTCTTGGTCTGTCATATTTGTGGATTTTGATGCCCATAACCGTAACAGACAGACTCTCTGTTCATTGCTACCCCGAGAGTCAAGGTCTCATGTAAGTAATTAAATTCACCTCAACAGAGTGTGGATAAAATAAATGGATATGAATGTAATTCTTAGTTCTATTATGTCCATTATGTTCTGATTAGTAAATACAGGAATTTGCTGCGAAGGTGTTAAATTTTTATTTCTTAAATGTCACTGTGATGTAGTTGTTTCTCTGAAGTGAAATTACAATGGCATTCTTTTAGTAATATTTCAGTTGTTAGCTTTCTAAACAATTTTAAAATAAAATTTAAAATAAGAGCTATCTACAGTACCTTAAGTAGGGTTTGCAGTCCTGGTGATTGTTTTTGTTTTGGCCTAATTGCCACTATACACTCAGTGCCTGCATTTTTGAAACATTTTTTATTTTAGCTTTAATTCATTCATTTGCCTAGAAAAGAAGCCAGTAAGTTTAGTTTCTTAAATTGCTAAATATGGAGGATTCTTTGTTATTATAAGCTACTGTTACAAATAAATATTTACTCAGTAAATTTAAGTGACATAAGTATACATTAGTTTAAAAAAAAACTATTTCAATATTAGCATCAAAGGTAAAATTGGGTTTTGAATATCAGTAATATAACATGAGTAATAATAGAGTTCTACTGCTTTTTTGTTCATTCTGGGGTATAATAGTGTTTTTGGAGTATTCATCTTCAACATTAATAGTTTACTCGTTATGTAGAAGAATTATAGCAGAGTTGTAATACTAGATAATTAAAACAAAAGGCACTGTCAGCTACTTTTTTTAAGTCTAATGGTCTTCTATAACAATTTTGCTGTCTATTATTTGCTGCAGACTTGAAATATTCCAGCAATAGCTGGTTTCTTAAGTTACTTATGCTATAGAAGTGATCTTTGTGTCCTTTATTTTCCTTTGATAGGTTCACATCAATGATACTGTCAAAAAAAAATAAAAAAAGTGTTTTAAATGGTTGATACGTTAGCAGAAAGGAATAACAAAACAGTCTGTGATATAAGAATTATAACTTGAGGCTACCTTTTTTCTGTTCCCATAGGCTTACTGGTGATGCACTAGTTTGTAATTTTTCTTGTGTTTTTATTCATGATAGTTGCACATGGTTCCTGGAAAATGCTTCTCTTCCCCCCCCCCCCCCCCGAAATTATATCCTTACCACTGTAATTGATAGGCTTGTTTGTTATAGCTGAAAAAATGCCTTTGAGAAATAATGATTTAATGATATTTACTTCTCAACATTGCACCTTTATACAATATTTGTGATTCTTTTTGAGCATAGAATAGTGAACTGTATTGTTTCCTCCAGGAATAACCTGGAGGATATTTTTTGTTTCTAAAACCAGACAGTTCTAGAATGTGTTCACTTATCCCTGTAGACCATCAGCTGTAAAGTAGGTCAGATTCGGAGTCAAATGAGTTATCTTTGAAATCATATATCTGAATATTTGGCTTGCAGTTTTTCCTTATACGTCTTTAGAAGTCTTATTTTGTGCACTGTTTTAATATATTAGTACTATGATTTTGATAATGTTACAAATGTATATTTCACTTAGGAAGTTAATCAGTCTTTGTGCATCAAATAATTCTCAGAAATTAATTAAATTTGTAATGTGCTATTTCTACCTCTCCTTCTACAGAATACTGATGCAGCTCTTTTACCCTGTCTTAGTTATCCTGCATTCGCTTTGGATGATGATCTTTTGTTCAGTCAAACACTAGATAAAATTATAAGAAAGTTGAAAGGAAAATATGGCTTTAAAAGATTTCTGAGAGATGGGTATAGAACAGCGCTGGAGGACAAAGCACGGCGTTACTACAAACCAGCGGAAATTAAGGTAAAGGCATATGTGGTCTATATAAGGACACATCTGGGTTTTCAAAAATGTTTAGGCAGTACTTAAAAAAGCCAAACAAACAAAATACCAAACAAATCCCCCCCTGCCTTCCAAAAAACAAAAACCAATGCAAAGGAGATGCATTTTGTAATTTGGCATGCAGTTTTGAGAGGTTGCTAAGTCAGCAAGTTAGTCAATTTGTTCAGTAATGAATGTGCTTTCATTTACAATGAGGGAACAGTTGATTTCACATAACCAATAAGGAAGTTATTTATCATTTTATTTAATTTCACAGCTGACTACAGTCTGAGTGTATAGACAATAATTTTGCTTTTGCCCACAGTACTTATCAGTAAAGGTTATCTAAAGGAAAAATTACTCTGCTTGAGAATGAGCCACCACATAGGTAAAGGTACAAAGAAGCTGTAGCCTAAAAAACACTGACGTACTGAAATGTTTTTGCCTTCACATTTGTCTGTTGTTGCTTTGAAATTATTCAATGGGATATTCAGATACATTTCCTTATGAAATGTCTAACTTTCCTTCATTTTAGCTTTTTGATGGCATCGAGTGTGAATTCCCTCTGTTTTTTATTTTCATGATAATTGATGGTAAGTACAGCTTTACATTCTTGTTCTTTAAAGCCACTAGAGAGATGAGTGCTTAGAGAAAAGATAAAAAATTATTTTCCTTCCCTGACAAAATAAATTATAATGCAGTGACATTAAATATCTCATTGAGAGTTCTGCCTCATGGGTAAAAAAAAAAAAAACAAGTACCCAACCCCCTATATTTCACCATTTTTAATGTGAACTGGTTTTAGAATATAGCTTGATAAGGTTTTTTTAAAAAAGCTTAAATCCATGACATTTGAGTCCTGCATTGCCTTTTAAGCCTTAAAAACTTTATCAGAACTTCATGGCAGTACATGAGAGAAAAGGAAGTGGAAGGGAGAACACATTGGGAAACTGAATGTTGCAGCAAGCCTTTTCTACTTGTATGTTCTGTGGTAATGGAAACATAATTTAGAAGAGAAGAAAGTGAACCAGAAAGGCCTGTTTTCTCTTGGAAATGGCTCTGCTTCCTGGCCACACTTTTGCATGTAGTCAGTCAGTCTGATTTAAAAAAAAAACAAACAAGAACAACAAGAAGAAAAAAATAACCAAGAACAACAAAAAACACCACTACCTTAGACCTTGTCTTGAGGATAGTAGTCATACAAGAAAAGTCCTTGTGAAGATTTCAGGATGGCAGCTAAAACTCATGTAGAACAAAAGTCTGAGTAAGAAAAGTAGTAAGGGTTACAGCCATCAAAAAGATTTGAAAATAGATTAAAATCTGGCTATCTGGGTTTTTTTACCCCTTTGCATATGAAATATTTTTCAAATAAAGATGGTGAGGGGCATAGAAATCTGCTATCTGCCTAGATTCCACTGTGACCACCCACAAATTGAATTATTTTGTTTGAAGTTGTAATAAGGTTTCACACTTGATTTTTCTAAAGGAATGCTTGACATTTTTCAAAGAGTGATGCCCAAAACTGAGGAGAGAGGCTCTGACATTTAATGATGCCCGCTTGCAGTTTTGTGAAGAACAAGATACATAATCATCTTTAACTGAAGTTAGCAGAAGAATAAAGGAAACATTTTAATCTTTTTGTATTACAAAGAAAAAGTTAACAGTACAGATTTTGCACACACTGTCCTTGTCTTTTTTCCTGTAGCGCAACTGCACCAAATAGAGCAATTCTGTTAACAGGTTTAGTGTACATATCTCCAAATCCACAGGCTTCCTCAGTGCAAAATTTGAAATGTATACAGAATGACTTAAACTGCAAAAAGACAATGAAATAGGAGTAGATTACAATTCAGTGTCTTTTATAATGAAAAGTCTGGGGGGGGGGGGGAACCCTCAGAAAAACTTTGAGGTTTTTTGAACCCCCTTACCCTCAAGTAAGTTTGATGATACTAAACTGGGAGGAGTGGCTGAAACACCAGAGGGCTGTGCTGCCATCCAGCGAGATCTGGACAGTCTGGAGAGCTGCACAAAGACAAACGTAATGGAGTTCAAGGATAAGTGTAGAGTCCTACACCTGGGGAGAAACACCACCATGTACTGGTACAGGTTAGAGGTAGACCAGCTGGAAAGTAGCCCCATGGAGAGGGGCCTTGGTGTTCTGGTGGACAATAAGTTATCCATAGGGACAGCAATGTGCCCTTGTGACCAGGAAGGCCAGTGGTATCCTGGAGTGCATAAAGAAGAGTGTGGCCAGCAGGTCGAGGGAGGTTCTCCTCCCCCTCTACCCTGCACTAGTGAGACCATATCTGGAGTGCTGTGTTCAGTTCTGGTCTCCCCAGTTCAAGAGGGACAAGGAAATGCTAGAGGGAGTCCAATGGAGAGCTACAAAAATGATCAAGGAACTGGAACGTGTCTTGTATGAGGAAATGGTGAGAGCCCTGGGGCTGTTTATCCTGGAAAGACTGAGATTTGTTTACAAATATCTGTAAGGTGGGTATCAAGTAGAAGGGGCCAGTCTCTTTACAGTGGTGCCCTGTGATAGGATGAGAGGTAATGGTAGCAAGGGGAAACACGAGAAGTTCCACCTCAAGATGAGGAGAAACTTCTTCACTGTGAGAGTGACAGAGCCTGTCCCAGGCTGCCCAGGGAGGCTGTGGAGTCTCTGTCTCTGGAGACTTTCAAGACCCCCGCTGGCTCTGTTCCTGTGGGGGCTGCCCTGGGTGATCCTGCCCTGGCAGGGGGGTTGGACTCGATGATCTCCAGAGATCCCTTCCAACCCCCACCATTCTATGATACGATGCTACACTGTGAATCCTGGTTCAGCTGAAAGCCTGTCTGCTCATCCAGCACACTGGCAGAGTGCAAGGGAAAGGCTTTTCAGCAAAGCATGTTATCTATTGAATATCTAGGTAGGCAGGTAACTCCTGATAGCTGGATTTTGTTACTTGTGTAACACTGGGACAGTACTCCATTAAATAAGGAAAGAGAGTAAATAAGAGCCCATAGACCCCTGGTTTTGTTCACATCAACAATTTACTTAGTGTTTATTTAGTTTGTCTTGTAAGAGAAAATGTAAGTAGCATGTCAAAGTTTCTGGTTTGTAAATGACAGCTTTTTAGGATTTTTAAGATACGGAGAGTTAAAACAGTCATGAGTTCCTAGTGAATTAGTTACACATTTTCTAGTAGTATTAAAAACACTGTTTTATTCCTCATGGTTGGTGATCATTAATACACAATGTTATTTTCACTTGGTGATTCTTACTATAAAAGCAATTGTATTATTACATAAATGCATCTTTTTATCCTATACAGCATCTGCCAATAAAACTAAATGACAAATAATCAGAATATATGTCAAGAATGCTTAAGTGTTTTGAAATAGTTCAGTGTGTCACATAAAAATGCCCTTTTTTTGTGCATAAGCTGTCATTACATGTTTTTCTCTTTGTGATTGATTTAATTTCCTGTACATATACTTGGGAATATTTGAAAATGTAAAGAACACACAGTATGATAAGATTTGTTTTTGGATAGAGCTTTGAAGAGCCATGGAGAGAAAGAAATCTCTATACAGGAGTCAAACTCCAGCTTTCTAACTGCAGTGTCTTTTCAGTAGAATAATTTCTTGGCTATTCTTAAAATAACATAGAGGGTAAGTTTTTGTGGCTATTTTTTTTTTTATATGGCTATCAATATACATATATAAAAGAAAGTCAACAAATACCAATAAACACATCTAAACTTAAAAATAAAATAAACGCATCTAAACACATGTACATAACTACATCTGTACCTATGCATAAATACGTATCATACACACAAACATATCTAAGAAGAAAACCTATCAAAATTTTTTCTAAAAAAGACATTCTTGTATATTTGTTCTCAGTGGATTAGTTCGTGGTTTTGTTTTATTTCTGCCTTTCAGAATTCAAAATGCAAAAAATTTAAAAGGCATATTCTTAAGAATACAATAAGGCTGCTTTAGTACTAATTCCCTCTTGGTATTTTTCTCAGAAGGAAGTTGTTTAGGACTCTGGGTAGTAGATACATATCTATAGCTGTGGGAAAGGATTGAACTAAATAAATCAATGTGACTAGTTTTTGGATAAGACACATTTGAATAGCATTTTTGAAAGCTTTTTTATAGTTCTCGTTGAATGTGGAGGATTATGGTAATTTTCTAGGCTGAAATAAGGAAGAAAACATTACAGCTATTTTTAATAATATGGAAGAATATGGTAGTTGAAAAGCAAAACCATGGAAGGAAGTGAAAGATGTACAATGAAAAGTTTTCATCTCTCTTATTTCCCTTTAAATGTTAAAAAGTCTTCTACTTTAAAAATTGAGTGTGACTTGTCAAGTTCATCAGCATTTTCCCTGATGGAGAGAAATGCATTTGTTATCTTTGATACATCTTTTCATGTCTTGATGATTTGAACACTGCTCAGGTTAATACTGATCAAATTTGTTTTGGTATGACTAAATTCTGCTAGAAAAATATTTAAGGTACTGGTACTCACAAACTTACCAGTTTCTTCCCAAAAGCTTCATCATAAAGAGTTTACTGTTCTGTTTAATATCTCAAGGCGTGTCAGAAGTTCTGAATCTCTATAATGTGAATATATAATACCTATGTAACTTTTCTTATAAAAATCATTGAGGGCAGTTGTTCAATTTACTACTTCATACGCCTCTTGTTTAGTAACTTAGTAACTTATTTAGTTTTTGGAGTTTCTAGACAACTACTAGATCAGTTTGCGTCTCTGTCCTAAAGCTTTAGAACTATCCTGTTTGTCTCCATGCTGGCATACAAGCTCTGCTTCTTCATTCTGCAATAGTTAAGGCAGTTACTTAAAGCTAGCTGGGCTGTTGTCTGTGCCCAGTTCCTGAGGCTCTGTAAGTTCACAGCTTTCATGAACTATTTAGTGTGTAGGCACTACACCATTGAAAAATAAACACTAGATTTTTTTTTTTTCTTCTTCTTCTCATGAATTTAAGATCATGTAAAACTTATTTCTTCCGTTAAATCAATTGTTTGGTTATTTTTAGGAGTATTTAGAGGAAATCCTGCACAAGTAAAGGAGTATCAGGATCTTCTGGATCCTTTGCTTCAACATACACCTGAAGGTATTATCTGATAATCATTCTTCTAAAACACTTTAGCTTTTTATTGATCTGAAATTATTAAAATTCTGGCATTCCTATTAATGGATATTTCAGTCAGAGCAAAGGAGAAGTAATAGTATCACTGTTTCCTGATGGCAAAATACTAATACTAAAATAATGTATTTCATTGCATTATGAAGTGTGATAATAAAAGTAATGTTATCTGGAAAGATGCAACAACCAACAGACAGATTATTTCAGTGTACCACCTGGATACAGTTGAGAATTACTTGCATCATTCATTGTCACTTAACAAGGTTTAAAAAAAATAATTATCTCTATGTATATGACATTGTTCCTAATTTAGAGCAGCAGAAGTGGCAACATGTTAACTTCAGTATAAACAGTCTCTTACTGAAATTGTGAGCTCTAGAATTTTGGTGGTACTGCAGACAAGGCTGTTGATGGCCTACAGGCACATCCATTCAATGTTCAGTTGGGGAAAAAAAAAAAAACCAGAAAAGAAAAGAAAAAAAAGATCATAAGTTTGAATGGGAGGACAAAATAATGTCCTGAGAACAGAACAAGCTTCAATATTAATTTTAATTCAATTTTTAATTCAAATTTAATTCAATTTTAAAACACAGCATGTTTAGTCAGCTATTCTTGACATCTGTAGTACTGTTACACAAGAAGATGCAGAATATTTTAGTCTGATTTATTCTTTAAATTAAGAATACTTGTTGAAGTGAACCAGTTTCTGTAAGAAATACAAACATTTCGTTACCAAATTTTCACTACAAAGCAAATTTTCTGACCTTGCTGATCATTGCTTTTATCTGATTATTACTGAGTATGTGAAGTTCCAAGGATACTAAATTGTGTTTCTCTTGTTGAATGTCATTAATGTCTCATATTAAAATTTGAGTGTTCTGATAACTCTATCGCATATTTTATCTCTAATAACTCATTTTCCAATATTTTCAGCCTCTTGTAATTTTGTTTTCTTTAAGAGAAGCCAGACACTGCAACTTTATTCTGTTTATCACCTGTTGTTTATTCAAATAAATTCAAAACTAAAGCAATATTGAAGCAAAATTGAATTTTGCAAAATGCATATTAGTTTGCTTTTATATTGCATCTAATCAGGTCAGTCATTTGTAATGCTGCTCCTAAATTCATCATTTGTGTCTACTTACAAGGTGTTGAAATAACTGTGAAATTTACAATGATCAGTAATACCTGTAGCATAACTCTAGATACAAGATACACTTTCTTCCAGTGAAGAAGTTATGCCGTTTCATGATCTTTTAAAATCAAAATGCTGGTTTTAAATTGTTTTTGCATACTTGCAAAAAATAATAGTTTTCATTTAATTAAATATTTTAGTACTTCTCTCCAAGGTGTTAGTTTTAAAAGTTGACTGATACTGAGCCACTGCTAAATGTGAGGAAAACCACCTCAACTGTTTCAGTGTGATGCAATTTTCATGTCTTTTGGTTAGGGTTTGTTTGTACTGCATTTTGATTTATGTGAAAAAGGGGTTTTTTTGGTTTGGTTTTTTGTTCGTTTGTTTCGTTTTGTTGGTTGGTTGGGTTTTTTCCTCAGTCAGGTGCTACACAGACAATGCATGTGTTCTGGGAAGAAATTCCATGGATATGTTTGGTGAAAAATAAAGTGGTTTAATATTGCCCTGGGTTTCCTACATTGATTACAGTTTTGAGCAGTAACAATGCATGACAACAGTCATCCAATCTGTCCAATCAAATTGTTGACAAGTTATAATTTTTCCTGTTTTGAATACACTTGACATTTATTAGGTGACTACAATCAAATAATGGAAGTGGAATTTATTTACTTACTGTATTTATTTTAAAACTCTGTAGGGTGTCCTGTTGTACCCAAGTATTACTATGTGCCTGCTGATTTTGTTGAACTGGAAAAGAAGAACCCTGGCAGTCAGAAACGGTTTCCCAGTAACAGTGGACGAGATGGAAAGCTTTTCCTGTGGGGACAGGCAGTTTACGTCATTGCAAAACTCCTGGGTAAGAGGCTGAGAAAAGTCTATCAGGTTTTGACTCATTTGAAGTGAAGGACATTTATCTGGTTAATGTTTATCTTGAATCTGAATAAACACATTGGCTTGAGTTTTGAATGGACTATGGGTGGCTTGTGTGTCTTCTACTGTGGTACATATGTGATAGGAAAAAAATAGTTTTTTAGTCTTTTTGTTAAAATTGTATGATGCAAGTTTGCTGGAATATTTCATAGAATAATAAAACTCTTCTAGACATGATAGGTTTCTTTTTTTCTGTTTCTTTTCCTGTCTTTCTCTCTTATTTCCTTTTCTTCATGACAAAATATATTAACTTGACACTTTCTAGATTAACTGTAGCAGATGTACTTGTGCAGTGATGTTTGTAAGCGATCTATAGCATTTAATTCACATTATTTACTGCTTAAGCAGTAAATAATTTTTTAATTTAACAGGTTTAAACTTTGAATGGTTGCAGTCTCAGATAAAGTTAGTATTTTTTCAGTCTCTGTTAGTTTTGCCCTTTAAAAGAGAAGAGACTAGATGAGCATTTGAAAATTTGGCCAGTGAAGGTTGTTATGGTGAATTTCAGACACAAGTGTGAACTCATGGTCTCACTTGAGACAATTCAAAGGTTAATGCAAAAACAGTTGTTAAACCAGAAAAGTCTTCACGGTGAAATTTTTTTTTTCTTAATATTTCTTTTAGGAGAAAGATATATTACTTTATTTTAATATGCTCAGCATTTGCCAGCTAATCAGTAGATGGAGTTCTAAAAACTTTGTGAACACTGTAAAGGGAAACAGGCTGTTGGTAGTGGAAATGAGAAACATTGAAGGGGGGTTGAAAAATTCAAGACTTGGCAAGAAGAGTGGACGTATCTTTTAGGTATGGAAGAACAGAGTCCGTCTGGTGCTCCACCTGTTTGGTGTCACTGTGTTCCTTACATAATGCCTTTTTTAGCCAACACCCTAAAGCATATGCAGGCAATCTTGCCTTTAATGAAAAAAAAAGTTAAATTTAACCTTAATGTTAGCTAAGTAATCCTCAAATATATGTGCAGGAATACTGTAGTAATTCCGATAGTATTTGACTTCTAAGATTTGTGTATTTCTATACCTGCAGAAATGGTTACACGCATTGTATTTATTGGTTAAATTTAATGGTTAAAGACATTGTATTTATTGTTTGCTAAACGCTGTCTGAGTAATGTAACTGTTTTTGGTTTGTTTCGGTTCTTTCTCGTTAATTAACATTCTTACACACTTTTTTTTAATAATTGTGCTAAATCTCTTTTGGAAATGTTGCCATTAGTAACTTTCCTTTATGGTTTTAAAACTTTTTCTCTCCATTATATTCATTACTTTTCATTCTTCCCGTTTTTCAAAATATTTATTTCCTTTTCTTTCTTGGCCTTCACAAATAGGGTCTGGAAGTTTTATCCCAAAGCCAAATGTATTCACCAGTGATTGTTCTATCAGGAACTCCATTTATTCTTAATAATTTATAACTGGTGCATTTAACTTTGGTCCTTTCTGAGTGAAAACCTACCTGAGTAACAATCTTGGTTTTGATGACGAAGTCTTTATTGTTTGTTGGTGGTTGTTAATTAAGTGGAAGCCTGACTCCAAATACTTCGATTTCTGGGAAGGCACTGGTTTCCCATTTCATTGTCTACTCCAGAAATTGTTGTGTTGCCTCGAGTGTAGTAATTAATTTGCATTTGCTCAGCCTCCTTGTTTCTGTTGTGTAGGCCAGCATACAATATAATCTCTTTAGGTTCTTCTTCTGTCTGTGTGCCTACTGTCTGCCTGTTGCAGTCCAAATTTTTCTAAATGCAGCAACATGAAACTGAGTCAGTTGTTACCCATCTCACTGCATCCCATCGAGGGGCAAGAAGAAGTAGTGAAGTAAAAATTTGGTCCTGCTTATAAAGGCTCTGAAGAACAGAGCCGGTGACAGCGTCTCCCTACAGATGCTGGAAGTCACTATATGCTTATATAACTGAAAATATTGTTTATGAAGAAAAAAAGCATACATTTTGCAGAGGTTGATGTAGTTTTTCCTTGAATTTTTTTCTTGATCTGGTTGAGAGGTTTATAAAGCCTTTATGATAGGGTCCTCATTTCAGAGCAAGGGAGAGGAATGCCAGGTGTTCAGCTGCTTTATGCTTATGCAACTGAAAATTCACTCTGTTTAGTCTTTCATTTAGAAGCTGTCTTATCTTCCCTGTGCTTTTCCTTGTAATTTTCATATCTTGTTCTGTGGATTCAGTGCTGCCTAGAACTGTAATAATTTTTAGCAATGTTTTTGAGAGTATAGACCAGATGTATTAAATGTTGTTAACTGTGGCTGCTGCAAATAATGAGCTAACAAAGGAACCCTGCCTTTGCATTCTGATATATCTGTATTTATGACAATGGTGATGAATATTCACTGAGATTCTTCTTTTAAAGTTAGCTTAATTTTTGTATTAGTCTATTGGTATCATTGTTTTAAATATGAAACTATTCTGACCATATATTTTAATTACTAAGCAATATAAACCAATGTAAAAAAAGATTGGAAATAGAACATGTATTCTGGAAACTGCTCTTGCTTTTAAGACCTATGAGGCAGAGACCATTGATTTGCAGTCATTTGGTTAATCAATTGTATAGCATCAACATTACAAGAAATAATTTAAGTAACTTCCATGCCTCTAACGAGCACAAAAAGCTTTAGCTGTGTGGACTGGAGCATAGATTATTGTTTTCCTTAAAGTGTATTTTGGCACTTCATGTGTCAGTGTATATAATAAATTGTCCATGTTAACTTTTCATAATCTAGTTTTACTGTGGTTTGGTTTTTCATTTGTTTATTAACATAACCACCTGCACATGGATCATGACTCCACAGTAGTAATGCAGAGCAGAGGAACAAGGTCCTTTCCTGGCAGAAGCAGCGGCATTCTCTCGACAGAAGGCTGAGGACAGGAGATGGTCACAGTATCTAGTAGCTGACAGTCACTGGCATAGCTCCCAGCAGCAGCAGGCTCCTCTGTGGCTTACCAAATGAACTGCCCAGCCACTGTCCTTTGTTGTCTGACCATGTGTTTTCTTTCTGCTGCACTGTCTTTTCTGGTGTCTGTTCTTTCCTAGCACTGGTAAGCTTTTGCCAGGACATAGTTTGAGTTTATAAACTTCTGTCCTGATTTTCTACATGGTGTAGTATTCAGAAACATTTCTATTATCAAGACAGCATTGATTTTCTGTAGTACTTGAATAAAGCTAATGGAGTCGTGAGTTGTCTCTCTCTTAGATTAATAGCTGATTTCCTACTGCAGTTCTTTTTCAGAATATGTGCAAAATTGTTGACGTAGGAGAAATGAAAATGCACGGTGACCTCCTCTGTAGCAAAAAATAAATAAATATTGGACAGTTTCATGGCAAAATGAGATTTTTGGTAGGAGGTCGCTTATTTGAGGGACATGATAGCTCACCATAGATGCTGAACCTTTACTCAAGGCATTTGTTGAACCTTTTTAATTGTATACTGTTAGTGGAGTACTTTTTTTCAGGAGAAGATTAAAATAATGGAATTTTAAGTTTGGGTTGTTTGGCTTTTTTTCCATGTAAAAAAACTCCCTGTAGAAGTTGTTAGGTTTCAAATACATCTATCTAACTGGAGTTTTTTATGGTTTCTTCTTGAGATACTGTATAGAGAAGTATCTTTGCTATCTCTTCTCCCTTTCAGGATTATAGTTGTGTGATTTCCTTGAGATAGAGGCTGTCTGTGTTTGTTCAAAGCTAAAGAATTTTTGATGGTAACCATTGAGTTTCTAGTTAAAACTCTAGAATAATTCCATGGTTGTGGATTGAGGACTATTTATGCAACCTGTGTGTTGTGGAGTCTGTTGTCTGCATATATTCTTCTAATGCATCTCTGTGAAAAATAAAAGATTGGTTTTATATACTACAGCATTATAATTAGCTGCAGCAATAATGATGCTTGAGTCGTTACTTTTAAAATTCATATAATTTTACAAATGTTGTTTTGATCTGTAAATCACTGATGTAAACCAAAGATGGTAGCAGCAGAACCGAGTACATAAGATACGTTTGCATGCCTCCTTCACAAAAGCTGCAGAAGATACTCTAGTCTTATGTGTTTTTATTATCATTTACTTTCAGCTGACAAATTAGTAAGTCCTAAAGATATTGACCCTATTGGACGTTATATACCTCCCCAAGATCAGCGGAATGTTAGCATGAGATTTTCAAATCAGGTAAGCATAAACTCAGTATTAAAATATTATTACTGAAAAATTGCCAGCTGCGTGTCATCTATGGTCCTCAAATATTGCAGTTAAAGCGCTAGGACAATATTAAATGTATGTACATGTTCTTAGTTGGTGGGTGATTGCTTTTAGAAGGAAGATTGTAACATCTGCCATTTTGGGGAGGAGGTGCATGTTTGCCTTCAAATTAAGGGATTCAAAGTGATACGTAAAACCTAAGTTTAAATAGCTGCTAAAAGGTAGGTATGTTTCTTTGAGTTATAGGTCAGGAAGGCAAGAATGAGCCTGATTTTTTTTTTTTTTTTAATTATTTTCTATTCCTTCTAATTATCACTTCAATGTATTAATATTTTTTGTATTTATTGTGCCTAAGATCTACAAGGATGCGGTTCTTTTTTGGTGTGCGCAGTATATACATATGCTGCTGTATTTGGCTTAAATGCACAGCAGGAATGAGTGCCCAGGGATGAGGAGTGCTTCAACCATTGTAATTCAGGTCTGCAGCAGGCAGGATAAAAAGACAGAAACATGGTCTCTATGAAGGGTACTTCTTTTATTAAAGAGCTAAGAATTGTATGTATGGAAATGTGTAGCTTTGAGATGTTTTTCAGCCTTTTGATTTCTTGGTATAAGGAATATATATATATTTGGAAAGCTCCTTGTCCAGCATTGTGAATTTGTTACTGAAGTACAAAATATGAAGCATTTGTCTTGAAGATTTATTCTAAGATCAGAAGTGAACAATGTTTTTCTTAGGTCTGTCTAAAGGCTGCTTTAAAACTCTGTTTCCTACTGTTTCCTGTTACCAAGGTAATCCAAGTGCCTGGGTGTTGTCTCATTCCTAATGAGACTTTCACTGTTCACACTGCAGCACTTCTGCCATGTTAATATGAGATAATGAAAGCTCAGTGACTTCATTTCTTCCCAGTTTCTTCCCAGTTTCATAATCACTGGATTATGAATGTTGCAGAAATGGTGAGCTGCTGGTATCATGTGCCCCTTTAGGAGTGCTATTAGAAGCAGCCTGTATCAAGTCAGTGCTGCGTGCAGCCCATTGACATTTTTTTTCTTCGATTCTTGAAGTCAGTAACTTTTAATATGCCACAGATGAGCACTCTGAAGAAGATGATAGCATGTTCTAAAGACACTGTGTGACTCATCAGGAAATGTTTTAGTAAAAAAAGCATTTTAACTGGTTTTAGGGGTACTCATTAAATGATAGGGAATTTCCAGATCTTCAGGGAGAAATAGCCGCTGCCTTGAGAGCTTCCCAAAAAAGATAATATATAATGAAAGAATTATTTTCTCATAACTTTACTCCTCACTGGTCACTTTGTGGGTCAATAAAGAACTTCTTTTGTAAAATTAAGTTACCCAGCAAAATTCAGTATTATCATAGGGACACTCTAAAAGTGTAACAGTGTTGAAAGGCTTTGAAATAACTGAAGGAGCTATGTTTTGATATTTTGCTTCATGTGCAAACAATAAAAATTTTTTAAAACCCCACAAAAAGGCAAAAAAGCCTCATCACTGTTAGGACAGAGATCAGGCTCGATGGTTTGTGATTCTCAAGTGCTTATGTAGTCCTTGTGTTCTTTCAGCACTCAACAGTTGTTTACAATAGAATTATTTGAAGAGCAGTTGTGTTTTTCTGGGACAACTTTGTGGAGCCAATAATTCTTGCTCTTTCCTTTTAAAAGCTGTCTGTAGCTGCCTAAAATTTGCTAAAATTCCAGCAAAAAATTTCTGTATTTGGGTTCAGTAATGGTTTTCTTGTTGTCAGGATAAGAGAAGACCACCTCAGGGTGAACCTTGAGTGTATTCTAATGAACAAGGCTGATGTTATATTTGAAAGCTAGAAATCAAGAGAAGATTAAGATTGCTGTTTTTCCTTAAACATAAAAAAATCTTTATAGAAATCTGACTGAGATCAATATAGAGCAATTTATGTAGTTGTGCTTGTCCTTTTGTAGGCAAGAGGTTGTGAGGTGGGATGGCCTGTTTTCACTGGCATAAAGGTGCAATAAAAAGCAAACAAACACATACCACAACAAGCAAACCAAAAACAACCACACAAAAAACAAGGTTAAGGGAGAACCCCCTGACTGCATTCCTGGCACGAGCAGAGAAAGCATGTCAGTAGTGGTCTTTTCCTGCACTCTCACTGGACAGATGGTGTCACGACATGCCTTTCTGCGCACATTCGCAGGAAACCTCAGAACTCGGCAAAAAGTCCATTTATTTTGAGAAGGTGAGAAAGGGAGCATAATATAAAAGTCTACAATCCTGGAAGCACAGAGGTACTGCTTAGCAGGTAGTTTCTGGTTGATGAAACAAGGAAAAAAAAGAAAGAGAGAAAACAGATTAACTTAGTACACCACTCTCATTTTCTGAGGGGGACCTTTGCTTTTAACACTCTTAACTTTTTGTTCTAAATGAATATGTCTATCCATCTACTTTCAAAGAAAATGCTGTATTTATATATAGCCAATTGACAGAAGATGTATTTGACTTTTGTCATTCATGTTCTGGTACCTCCTAGACAAAAGTAGACAAAAAGCATTCTAGGGATCAGAATGTGTGCTGCTTTTAGTTCATTTGAGAGAAGAAATGAACAAAGAATAGCTTGGATGTCTCCTGTTGTAGCTCTTTACTGTATGCTGAAAGGAAAGGGGAATTGCCATTTCAAGACTCAGGGAGTCAATGATTTTGGCCTCCTGATTTTAAGTACTAGTATTTATTTTAAATGTGAAGTGTCTGTGTTATAAACAGTGCAAGAAAATACTGATTTATCTCCTATAAAATGTAGTAAGTCTTTCATGTAACTGTAAAGAGTATCTGTCTGGAAGTATTTCAGAGCAAAGCTTTGAAAATTAGTTCATTATTTTAAAGTGAGTAGTATTGGTTACCCAAAGAGCTGAGTTATTTCATACTTTACAAATGTGTATCAAGACATGTCATATCAGACATAAAAGAATTGTATATATTCTAAATTTTTGGATGAAGCAAAATGCTTTTCCTGTTTTTTTTTTTTTTTAAACCAAACAAACCCAACAAAAAAAACCCCAAACAACAACTAACCAAAAAACACCCAACAAAAATAACAGAACAGAAACAACAAAGCCACCAAACCAAACAGTGGAAATTATTACCAGATAGCTATTTACTATTAGATGCTTCTAGTGAAGTACTATTGATAGGACAGTCTTCCCATAGTTTTAAGATGTGCAAGTTTTAGTGCTGTGTTGGTCTTTCAGTCTGTTCACACGGTAAGAAAAGGTGGTACAGACAGTGGTGTTTGTCATACTTGTCAATTGTTTCAGTAGACACTGTCCCTATTCATTCTACATCTAACAAAATATTTAGCAATGCTAATAAATATTTTTTCATTGTTTTTCTAGGGTCCTTTAGAAAATGACTTGGTAGTACATGTGGCCCTGATAGCAGAAAGTCAGCGGTATGTATTTACTTTTCTTATGAATAAATATATATGTCAGTGAACTGTTAAACAACAGACATGTTGAATTTGCTAAAGGTATTCAAAGATGTGTAGAATATAATACTGTTAACTTGTGTATCTGCTGCCAAGGTAATTGTTAAAACTAAGACTATTGTGTGATTCGTCATTAAATTTGACACTATTTCATTCGTAGCCTCCAAGTTTTTCTGAACACATATGGAATCCAAACTCAGACTCCGCAGCAGGTGGAACCAATTCAGATATGGGCTCAAAAAGAACTTGTTAAGGTAAGGAATTCTGCATTTAAAGTTAAATATATAGAGAAATACTTTTGTAACAATAGAAATATATGTGAAGCTATTTGACTTAAGCTTGTTACCTACCTACCATTTACCTACCTTTTTATGGTATTCTAATTCCACTGCAAGATGTGCTGAAGCTGGTTGGTTATACGTGCCTCGTTAAGAGTTTTCAGTGGAACACCAACGCCCAGATACTCTCCATTATCTGATTAGGCTTAATGCCTGAGCCACTTGTTTATTTGAGAATAACAAATGAATAGTAAGTTTAATAATACTGATAGCACCGTAGAGCAATTGAATCTTGGTGGAGAAACAAGCAAATGAGCAATAATCAAAGAAATGGATTAAGGCAGTGGGCATAAACCATATAATTTCTTAGTGTAGCCCCTGTAACAGGCACTATACAGTCTTCTGTAACTGGTTTGGTTTTTTTTTTTTAGAAGTCCCTTGTGTTGACTGTATCCAGGAAGTGTGGTGTTTAAATCCTTTTTGGTTTACCCCTGTTGCATGAAAGGGTAAAGTAATTAGGCAGAAAATAGACCCCCTTGCGTTCCAGATGGTTCTCAGATATCAGAGCCGCTGGGGGTGGCTTGGTTTAGATTCTGAGTGATGTCCAATTTGGTACTATTAGTCTGGTCGCGTTCAGTCCATCTGAACTACCACGGCTCAGATCCCAGTCCGGTCACGTTCAGTCCATCCGAACTACTGCGTCTTCAGATTCACTAATAGCCCCCTGCCCAGTCACACTCCACGGTACCACGCAGCCAGTAAAGATCTGACGGCACCCCATGAGAGAACTTCTGTGACTACCTGCCTGAAAAGTGCAGTTTATTGAGAGCAACAGGAATACAAGTTGGTTTAGATTGACGATGATAAATACAGTCTGCAAAGTGTGTGTGTGTGTGTGTGTGTGTGTGTGTGTATGTATGTAGTATACAGCTGTGTTGGGTTGAAGAGCAGCTCTAAAAAGTTTCTAAGTTTAAAGTCTGGATCTTACCCAAAGGCATCCCTAAGGGGGGGAAGCGAGGTTCAGCCTGTCAACTGATCCCAGGAGTCAGAGATGATGTCTGCTCTGGCTTGTCCATGATGATGTCTTCCCCAACATCCCCCCTTACCTAAACCATTTTTATAATAATTTTTACCTTCAAGGTGGAGCTTGAGTGACTCTAGTCATAAATACCTTTATTACGATTGGTGTACATTTCTCTCGCTTCTCTTTTAAAGGTATAGCTGAAGAAAATGTACTGCACAAACTCAGTGAGGGATGGTTGCACCTTGGAGGCGGGCAGCCTCTAGGCTGGAGGTGTGTTTTGGTATTAGAATGACATTATAATGAGCAAAGTTCCCACAAAGGACAGTACTTTGTCAAAACCTGTCAGACTGTTGGTCCAGGGTTGCAAACAGGCAGCTTATCAGCTCTGTAGGACCATCAAGTTCCCATTTCTGTTGCAACTTCACATGGAATCTTCATTCTGCTCCATCTCCCTCACTGCTTGCAAGTAGTGTTGCCTAGGGAACTGTTGTCAAATGGATTCCTGGCATACCAGTTGCACCCGAAGTTTCTCCAGTGTTATACCTTTCCTTATGTGTGAACAATGCTTCAACTTTAATATGATTTTGATTTTTAAAATCACCATCAGTCATTATTCCACAACCCCTTTAACTCAGCACATTTAAAAATGTACGGTTAAAAATTAACCGTGAAGAACACCTTCAGAATCCCCTTCATCCTCTGTGAAGGCTTCAGGTTTTCCTTTTGCTGTACAGTCAGGTAGTCTCCTCACAGAGTACCATGCCCTTTCATGGAAAAGGCTGGCCCTGTTAGCCCTTACCTGTACTGAGCCTCACTGATGATGCCGGCTTAGGTGCATCTCTTCAGGTAGCTGTCAACACCACTTGAAGCCAGCAGCTGAAGACGAATGGCATCTACAGGCCATACTGGTCCATTTTGGCATTTTCTTAGCACTACCATGACCTCTTTTTTTCTTCAGTCATTTTCTAGTACTTATTCCACGTAGACAAAGTGCTATATATATGTGCTTCAAGCTATCCACTGCTGTTTGTCCTGGAAATGTATTTTAATGTAAGAGACTGACAAATGCTGCTCTAAATGATAAACGCATTGATCAGCAACGGGAGGTAAATTTGTCAAAAGTCCTCATAAGAATCTGTATGATTACTGGGTGCCTATTTACCTCTATGGCTGATACATCTGGACCCTTCCTCTGAAAAAAACCTTGAAAACAATCCCATGGGACATAAACAAGCCGTAACTAGTTGCAGGAAGCTGTCAGACATGTAAGCTGATCCAGAATCATGGATATGCACTTGATATATTTCACACTTCACCACCTGAAGTATGATTGTGGATCAGGTACATAAATCTCTTGTCTAACTTTGAATTCTGCAAATTGTCTCAAACAGGAGTGGTGAATTCTGAATGTCTGGGGGAAGTGTAATAAATGTATGAAATTCCAATTATGAAACAAATCACTATGCTAGTCTCTCCCTCTGAAATTGGGATCACATGGCTGATGCATCAGAAGTCTCTAGGACACAGAAAAAAAGTACAACAAAAAACAGAGAACATAGCAACATATTTCAGGCTTTCTAAGTTTGTGAGGACAAACAGTGTACCAAAACCTTGCTAGCTTTTTCAGAAAATTGCTTACCCCAAACAATGTCTGCTACTAACATCTGACAAGTACTTAGAGAGAAAAGAAATAGCCTTGTTTACATTGACGCTTGTTCACTTCTCAGACCATTTTTGCTCACGGGTTTTCTTGATATTATATTTCAAGATGGATTCTCTCTGACTGTGTTTGTTCTGAAATTCTGTACTTGAAATTTTGGTTTAAGAAATAGATACTCCATTAATTTACTGTAGAAGTGTGTATTGTCTAAGACATCCATAATTTCTTTGCTCTCCCTGACAAAAAGATCATAGAATCATTATGGTTGGAAAGGACCTCCAGGGTCATCAAGTCCAACCTTTGTCCTAGCATTTCTCTAACCACTACACCATATCCTCAAGTGCCACATCTATTCATTCTTTAAACACCTCCAGGGATGGTGACTCCACCACCTCCCTGGGCAGCCTGTTCCAGTGCCTAACTACCCTCTCAGTGAAGAGTTTCCTCCTAATATCTGATCTAAACCTCCCCTGATGCAACTTGAGTCCATTTCCCCTCGTCCTATCATTACTAATTTGAGAGAAGAGACCAACACCAGCCTCTCTACAACCTCCTTTTAGGTAGTTGTAAAGGGCAATAAGGTCTCCTCTCAGCCTCCTCTTCTCCAGACTAAACAAACCCAGTTCCCTCAGCTGCTCTTCATAGGGCATGCTTTCCAGCCCATTCACCAGCTTTGTTGCCCTCCTCTGCACTCGCTCCAGCACCTCAATGTCCCTCCTGTACTGTGGTGACCAAAACTGGACACGGTTCTCAAGGTGCAGTCTCACAAATGCCCAGTATAGGGGTACGATCACCTCCCTACTCCTACTGGTCACACCGTTTCTGATACAGACCAGGATGCCATTGGCCTTCTTGGCGACCTGGGCACACTGCTGGCTTGTGTTCAGCCGGCTACTGACCAACACCCCCAGGTCCTTCTCCGCCAGGCAGCTCTCCAGCCACTCCTCCCCAAGCCTGTAGCGTTGCTGGGGGTTGTTGTGACTGAAGTGCATGACCCGGCACTTGGCTTTGTTAAACTCCATACCATTGAGCTCAGCCCATCTCTCCAGCCTGTCCAGATCAAGCTGCAGAGCCTTCCTACCCTCAAGCAGATCGACACTTGCATTTAATTTTGTGTCATCTGCAAATTTACTGAGGGTACATTTGATTCCCTCATCCAGGTCATTGATGAATATATTAAACAAGACGGGTCCCAAAACTGAGCCCTGAGGGACACCGCTTGTGACTGGTCGCCAACTGGATTTTACTCCATTCACCACCACCCTCTGGGCTCGGCCATCCAGCCAGTTTCTAACCCAGCAAAGAGTCCTCCTGTCTATGCCATGACCTGCCAGCTTCTCCAGCAGAATGCTGTGGGAAACGGTGTCAAATGCCTTCCTGAAGTCCAGGTAGACAACATCCACCGCCTTGCCCTCATCCACTAGGCAGGTCACCTGATCATAGAAGGAGATCAGGTTGGTTAAACAGGACTTGTCCTTCATGAACCCACGTTGGCTGGGCCTGATCCCCCCATTGTCCTGCACTTGCTGTGTGATCACCCTCAAGATGAACTGTTCCATAATCTTTCCCAGGACCGAGGTCAGGCTGACAGACCTGTAGTTCCCTGGATCATACTTCCTGCCCTTCTTATAGATGGGTGTCACATTAGCAAGTCTCCCGTCATCTGGGACCTCCCCAGTTGACCAGGATCGCTGATAAATGACAGAGAGAGGCTTGGTAAATTCCTCTGCCAATTCCGTCAGCACTCTGGGGTGGATCCCATATGGCCCCACAGACTTGTGGGTTTCCAGTTGGCTTAGAAGATCATTAACTACCCCTTCCTGGTATGAGCACTTCGTTAAGTTTTACTGTTATCAATTGCATTCCTAGCTGCAGTAACTTCTGGTGAGACTTCTGGCAATTCTGACATTTTCTGTACTCATGGTGGATAGGTACATCTACCTCATCAAAATTTACTTTTAAAAAGAATGTAATGGAAATATTAGATTGCTTGATGCAAAACCTCTTCCTCGTGGGCTTCTAGAAAAGGCTATGCTGTAGCTGTGAAGTTGAAGTAAGGAAAGTGTTTGGGACACTGTGAGACTTTGAGAACTGAAGTTTGATCTCTGGGCTTATGCAAAAAAAATGATACAAACCAAGAAGAAAACAAACCCTGGTAATATTTATCATCCTTTGTCAGGACGGGGAGCTAATGCTGGAACAATTGTCTCTGTTTTGGGGGAAAGAGGATTGATCCATAGAGAACATGGATCTCAGTATTTGCTGTTCTCATGCTGTGAATTCTCAGTTGTGTTTATTTAATTAGAAACTTTTGAACTGGTTTAATGGCATGTGATAACAGTTTAAACCTCTAGACTTATACACAGGCACGTGTCCAAAAAAGTAGTGTAAAAAATAAAGAAATGGATGAAGGAAAGATGTTCATTAAGGAAAATTAGGGATTTAAAGCTGGACTGGGGGTCCTGTAAACAGATCCACAAAGTCTGGTGAGGGGAGTGAAAAGAGGAAGGGGAAAACAAGAAAATGGGACAAGATACGTGCAATATATAGGAGAAAAAAGTATGTATATAGTGGAAGTACAGTACAGGAGAAGAGCAGAATACTCCACAGGCAGACTGATAACAGATAAAAGAACACAGAAAGAGATGTTGTGGAAGACCACTCTAGCTTGATTTACTCTTATAAATCAACCCAACAGTCCAGTCTGCTCTCACAGCCATTTCTCGCTATTGGCACCTTTAATATTCCAGAACTGAAGGGCATTTTAACAAAAAAAACAGCCCTGCTTGAAGCAGCTGGACTTCCACAGAACTGTACTTGTGTTCAGATATTCTTGTGCTGAATCTAAACTGACATTTTGATTTTAGCAGATCAAGATGAACGCTATTAAGCTTAAACTACTTTAGTAGAGTGTAAAACAATGTGAGGCCTCAAGCCAAAGAAAGAGTCTTCAAGGGACAAGACAGTATTACAATGCTACTGAAGTTCTGGTTTTGCTAAGAAATTACTTTGTTTTACATTCTAGGAAAATAAACATCCTTTTAATGTTAAATTATAATGTCTACTGCCATTCTTATACTCTTCATCATTTACTGTGAAAAGGAGTTCAATATTCTTTTGCTTTTCTCATGTATAGATAGGTTATTTAAAACTCTTAATGTTTTGATGTCTCTATTCCTTTCCCACTTGAATATGGTTACTTAGTCTGGATGAACAGATGACGTAGGTAATTTTGTTTTTCTTTTTTAAATTGTTCTTGTTATTAATGCGGAAACATGGGCAATGTCAGGAAGGCCCCAAGCTGACAGCAATAAAAAACTGTTGAGTGTAATAGTTGTTCAAGTGTTCACTTTCATTTCCTTCTGAATTATCTTCCTATAGCATAAAGACTGAGCTTGGGACAATGTTCTGAATTCTGAATGTTCTGAAGTTTTGGTAACAGTGGGTTCCTTACCTAAAACCAGCCCAAATAAGGAAATAATTGCAGCTTTCACGCTGGTTTAACTGATGCGGTTATACTTCCTGTCCACAGCTTAGTGTGTTTTTAATGGTTTTATTCTCACATACTGTAATAAGTGCAGATTATTTCCTTACTTCAGCTGATATAATTTTACATATTAATATTAGGCATCCATAATTTAACTAAAGTAAGAATCAGGCAATGAATAATGAGAATTCTCTCTTGCTTGTGTTGTTGATGTATTAATTTTGCAGGCCTTCACTGGAGTAAAACTAAATATCATTAACAAATTCCTATATTACAGTTTTACCTTTGCATCCACTTTGGAAAAAGCACTGCAGAACACAGTATTGGCCAAACAATAAATGCAAATGATCCTTAAAAAAAAAAAATTTAAATAAGCAATTTGAAGATTTAAAAAATATTTGAATACATTGCCTAGAAATATAACAGGTGTAAGAAGATATAACTAAGACCTAATATCAGAAACAACAAATTTTAGTTGAATTTTGAAACTGCTGCCAGGCAGGACTCTGGTGCAGCCCAGAGCTGCACCTGTGTCCTTAGCCATAGCCTCAGGATCTTGCCCAGCACTCCTGTTTACCCTTAATGAAAACATGGTTATTCTAATATAAACCACTATTAACTGTATTTTTACGTTCATGAGAAAGGTGAAAATTATTCATCCTCTCAAAATTATTATTAGGAGGAGGGAAGGGCAGTTGTTTCACCACACCCACACGGATCACTGGTCTGCCAGAAGTGATGAGAGTTATACTGGAAGGGATGACTGACAGTTAGGGAGCAGACTGCTTGCGTCTTGTTGTCTTGCTTCAATAACATAGCTGATTTATCTTTACTGTAAAATAATTAAAATCAAAAGAATTAAGTTTGGGCTTCAAACTGTATTAAAAAGAAAAGGACATGTTATGAATCTTGCTTTCTAATTAAAGCAGAATGCAAACAGCTTTCTGTGTGAGATCCAGTAGGAACATATGAAAGGCTTATACATAGGCCTCCCTCAATTCTCATGGTTCATTCTCATAGGCTTACTTCCATTTGGGAGTCAATGACAAACTGGGATTATCTGGAAGACCGGACAGACCTATAGGATGCCTTGGAACGTCAAAGGTTGTTTCAAGAGATTTTTTTTTTTTTTTTTTTTTTTTTAATTGATGTATATTTTAGATAAACATTGAATTAACATCTGAATGACGTTAATTACAAAAAAGTAATTCCATTTTATGCATGTAACTTATTTTAAAGTCCTTGTAATGTATTTTGCCATTGTGAGTGTGCATGCTGTTTTACTATTAAACTAAGACAGCCAATTACAGTAATACTTGGCCAAAACAGGATGAACACTGGTGAAGTGAACTGCTGTAACTGAGATAGAAAGTAGATCTGCATACCTAATAAAAAACAGAGTACCTAAAATTAGCTATATGGGTTGTACCTTAAATTTTTTTTAATTCAACTGTTCTACATTAATTATTACTGTGATAGCTTCAAAATACCTTTTTTCCTTTTCAGCTACTTCAGTGCTTCAAGTATTTTTAGGAGAAGCTTAATGGATGCTTTCTCTCTCAACAGATTTATCGAATACTAGGAAAGACTGTAGTTTGCTACTCGATCATTTTTGATCTAAGTGATTTCTACATGTCTCAAGATGTTATGATGTTGATTGATGACATTAAGGTATTTATCTTTAACTTTGCCTTTGAGAAACTGACAAAAACAGAGTCTGTGGAAGAATAAACTGTGAAACTTGATAAAACAGAAGATTGAAAGGGGAACATTGTATTGTGTATATTTTTCTAATATAAAACTAAACTTGCAGTTTATGGTGGAAAGTGCATTAAGATGAATATCCTGTCAGGCCAGTATGAGTTCTAGTCAGTACCTGACAAAAATCCTCACCCCAGAGAAATTGTGAATTCTGTAGTGCAGCAAGCTAAGTACCATTTTTTTTTCCTCTGGAAAAATAAATGGTTTCAGCTGAGAAGAGGAATGAGACTGTTCTGCTTGCCTCACCTGGACGAAATATTACTTGACTTCACACAGATGTTAAAAATTGCCTTCCTTCCCCAATTTTAAGTCAGGCAGCAGTGCAAAGCTTACCTACCAAGCCCCCTGTTCATGAGCAGCTACTTCCAGTGCACAGAAGGTGGCACTGGTTATTCCATACTAGTGGCTGATTCAAGTCCTGGATTCCCACACATGCTTACTGGGTCATCACATTGAGCTCAGTACACCACACCCTGTCCAGTGGTTTAGTGTGTGATCAGTGGATACACTGGGAGTATCTTCAGTAAACTGGTGAAATAGTAGTGCTAGAAAGCGGATTACATTTGTTGAAGAAAGCAGTTAGTGAGTATTAGCCAAGGTGTGGGGGTTTTTTAATCTGATGGGTATTTTATTTTTATTTTTATCTGTTGTAAGATAGCTCTTCTAGTATCTTGTACTGTGTATTCTGGTACATTGTGCTTTTGTATTTATATTTTTTTGTGACTAATGTATTATTTCTTACCTAGAATGCACTGCAGTTTATTAAGCAGTATTGGAAAATGCATGGTCGTCCACTCTTTGTTGTACTTATCCGGGAAGACAACATAAGGTAGAGAGAGATAAAAGCATCATTTGCAGTGTGGTAGTTTCCTAATGGTAAGATTAATGGAGTTGTGTTTCTAATTTCAGAGGGAGCAGATTCAATCCAATATTAGATATGCTGGCAGCCTTTAGAAAGGGAGTTGTTGGAGGAGTGAAGGTTCACGTCGACAGAGTACAGGTATGATGTTCTTCCTGAATGAATAACAGTTAAGATTGCAGAAATGAAGAGTGGGTAACTTGTATGTTGACAAAGTGGATCAAGTTATGTGCAGGAGTCATTAGCAAGGGATCTGCCATTGAGAGAATCATTAGTGTAACAGGGCTCTAATACAGCTTCATTAGATACAGTTCTGTACATGGCCAATCCCCCTGTAGATTTCTGACTGCACTCTGTTAAAAACCCCCACAAGAATGCTATATACTTATGGTAGTTTTTTATTAGATAAATGGTTACTGCACCCAGAAATACTATCTGCTGACTTCTTCTCTATATGTCAGTACAACATGTTTCATTATGTTGCAGTGTATTAATTGTAAAGATTTAATTCCTGTTATAGCATTAAGGTAAGGTTATAAAAACTGGTTTGGGTCAAATGGAAAATGTCTCGCATCTCTTAATTATTCTTAACGTCTGTTTCTCTTTTGCAGCTTTCAAAAGCCTTTCCTTTTTTCCAGCTTTCCTTTACTCTTTTCATAAATGAATGGTAGATGGTGGTGATCAGTGCATTTACTGCTAGAATAAGGTGTGCTTTGTCCATCAGTTTAACTATAACCTCTCAATCTTACTGCACAGTTGTAAAATATTGGAAACAGCCTGTTTCTTTATGGGGGTGGATTTGGGATAAGGGACCTGGCTAATTTGTGGCGTTTTCTTAATTCATCTATTCCAGAAAAAAATATATGAAACATATATATAAAATATATATGTAAAAGCATGCATAGAGATAGAATGTCTCTAATTAGGCAAATGCTCTTTTTTTCTTGTAAAACATGCAACATGTAACTTCACTTAAAAACGTGTATGCTTAAAAGACTTGATGCTCTTCTCTGATTTTCACCATCATTGTCATCACGTGTTCAAGCAGATATGCAAGTCAAGGAAGTGACACTAGTAATAAAAGGAAAGCAGGGTGGGGCTTTTTTGGGTACTCAATCTCACAGTGTAACAGATCAGTATTTTATTGCAACTTGTGTATAATGAAAAAGGCATTTAGAAGTAGGCACTCATTTATTTAGATAATGCTCAGATTTATTCAGCTCATGAGAAGCAGGAGAAAGCAGTCTTAAAAATGCTGTAGTACAACACGTTTCCTCTGGCAGTATATAAACATGAAATTTCTATGAATTTAGAGTGAATAAATTGTCAAGACTACATCTGATAAAGAGAACATTGAATTTCAGAAAGAAGTATTTGTAAGCTGTATTTGATGTGTCAGCTTAGGTGGTCATGCCTGCATTCAGGAAATGACGACAGAGTAGGAAATGCCATTGTGGTTTCCTGTAACCTCAGTGAGACTGACAGGAAAGCTACTGATCCCTCAGTGGTCCTTGAAACCATGGGTATTATGATCCAGAACAGAAGACTCTGAATGCAAGTCTCTAATCTGGGGGGTTTTCATCAGAGTTGGTTTTTTGAGGGGGGCTGCACATTGCTTGATTAAGCTGTATATTGCAGGCAAAAGAACAGCAGAATGCCAGCAAAAGAAAGACAGCAGCCCTGAGAGAATTCCGCTGTCTTAAGCAAGATCCTAAGAAAGAGGAAAATTACTCTGAAAGTGTAAAGCTGTTTGGAACTGTAGATAAAGGAGCTACTTTCTTAGTGGAAATCACCAGCAACATACTGACATCAAGAGACAACTATTGTTACGTAAGTTTCTGCATCTTTCTGATTTTTTTTTTTTTTCAATTTTTCATTTCAGACATTGATATCTGGAGCAGTTGTTGAACAACTTGACTTCCTAAGAATCACTGAAACAGAAGAGTAAGTCTGTGTGTAAATAATAATGATGAAGTGTTTGATAATGAAAATATTTTTTGAACTATGAAGAAATGATACACTTACTTTTCAGGGCTCCTATATTTAAGAGTTTGGAGGAGCTGGATCTGCCAAAACATTCAAAAGTCAAGAGACAGTCTAGTACTCCAAATGCTTCTGAACTTGAGCAGCAACCGGATATAAATATTAATGACTGGAAAAAAAAGTCAACATACGAGATCCTGCAGAAACTTAATGTAAGAAAACTTGATACAATATAACTTCATTCTCATCTTTTAACAGCAGCCTACATGGAGCAACATTAATGTCATGGTTCAAGGTTAATAACATAGCTAGTGACATAAAACATCTGATGTTCCTTTTCATACTTAGGGGAATCTTCCTCTTGACATTTGTTATCTTAACATCACAGGCCCTTCATGCTGGAACTGTTGGCTTCCGTCTCTCCCAGCTACCCAAATCAGCTGGTAATAAATGACCCTCTATAAGGGAATCCATTTGTCATGTGCCTTATGAATAGGTATTCTATTGCTAGACTAAAATTCAAAAGACTTCAACAGTTGGTATTCACTCTGACAGACTGGTGACTTCTTAATGATACCAAGGGAAAGTTCCCATTTGGCATTTTTCCTTTATCGAGCAGAGAAGTCGCAGTGACTCTTCCTAGATCTAGTCTTTCATAGGTACACACAAAGTATTCTACTTGATTTCCTATGTCATTACAAGCATTTCTGCTGTAAGTGATAGGGATGAAGAACAGAAAATCAGGAGACATTACCAAGGCCAAATTATTACAAATTCATTTGAACCACAGACAAGCCTCTGCTAGCAGCAGTGACAAGGATACAGCATACACAGAGTATGAAACAGTTGTGAAGTCCCCTTTAAATCTGTGGACTTAGTTTATTAAAAAAAAAAAAGGGCGGGGCCCTTTTCACTTGATTTTTTTAATAGCTTTTTGGTTTTGCTTTGCTGAAAATCTGAAGGCTATTAGTGGTTATGTTGTTGCTGGTTTTTTTTTAAGGACTGCAATTGCCTAGCAAGTCAAGCACTACTCTCAAGTATATTGCTTAAAAGGGAAGGACCGAATTTTATCACCAAGGAAGGTAAGCACTTCTTTCATTTGACTATTCTGAGTAGTTCAGGAAGCAGTTGTAATGAACATGAATAATGGCCATGCATGCAGGCAGTTCTGTAGCTATTTTCTTGGCCTTTTAAAGCAATTTCTGCATTAAATGGGACATGCAAATTCACAGCATGGTGGGGAATGAGCTGCTAAATATATGAACTCTGATCGTTTGTAGGCTTGTGCTGTATCTGGTTGTCATTTTGACCACATAGATATAAAAAAATAAGGGGATTTGACCTTGTCTAACAAATGGAAACTAAAGATAAGTTAATCTGTTTCTAACAGTCTGAAATGTGTGAAGCTTTGTATTGAGTTTTTATGTTACTTCTATGTAATCAGATTTTGAGTCAATATATCTGTGAAGCTTACTCTAGTTTTGTATTATAGCTTGGTATTAAAGCATAGGATTTAAATTCATGCAAAGTAATTCAGAAGAGGCTACTGAGACTTAAGGCTTTTGTGCTGCAAATTTTGGTGGTTGTTTTTTTTTCCACAGACTGCTTATTAGTTGCCTGTGAATATATTAATACCCCTCAGAAAAAGAGGAATGTAAAGATGAAGTAATACTTTTAGTTATTCAGCAAGCACTGTAACTTAGCACCTCTTGTTATACAGTCCTGCTTCATAATTTTGATATAAGACAGCTGGCTCCTGTGATTAAGAGTTGTCACTTTGACATTAATATACATTGCATCCATATTGCTAAATTAAAAGTCATGGAAAACAATGTGAAGTAGAATAAAATTAAATGGCTGATACACAGTGTGTTGTTGAAACACAATGTAAATTGAAAGTCATGGTGGGAATCTGAGTGTGTGGCAGGCGTAGCCTCTGTAGCAGGCTTTTCCCCCACTCTTACCTGTACTGTTGTCAGTCTTCGACAGCCTCCGTAGCTTTCTTTAGTCTTTTTTAGGTTGTGTCCTTCTCTGCTCTGGAGACAATGTGGAGCAGACTTCCTAACTTCTGTAACCAACCAACCAGCAGCATAACCAGTTTTGTGTACTAGATCATGATGATGGACTTAAAAACACTCTAGAAACCATTTATATTGAAAAAAGTAGTTATGCCTCTGATTGTGCTCTAACTGGTACAGACCTTTTTGTGCCACCTGCTGTGGAAGAGTAGATGACGATAACCTTTTTAATATGCACCTTGCATTAAACAGAGTCTGAGTCACTGACTGAATGTTCCTGTCTTATGACTGCAGATTACTGAGACTGACATTAAATAATCACACAGTCAATAACACATAAATCTAAAAATAAAAGCTGAAGAACCTTTGCTGTTCCAGCTGACAGGCAGAAGCCGTAATTCTGTGAGTCAGCTTCCGCTACTGTGTTGCAAATGAACTTGGTGTTCACCAGTAGGTGCCTGGCATGAAAAACACTGCCCTTCCACCTGACAATTTAAAATGTAGAAGCTAAATGAAGTCTAAATAATAGAATGTTTGTCACCACTCTTACCTTTAACATAATGCTCCGCTTTTGACTCTTGCATAGTTGATGAGAGATGGTAGCACAGCAAACTGATCAACTATGAGCTGACAAAAGAATGGTATCTATGTTGTGATGGAAGTAATTAATGTACTTCATGACTTCTCTGAATCCTGGACTTACTTGACTTAGCAGCAGTGCTCTTCCCATTTCCTGCCCTCTATTTTTTAGGTCATCTCTTTACAGCACCATGCTACTTTAACATGTAACATTCATAAAATGTTCTTTTTTGTTTTGGCACAGAGAAAGTCAGCTTGGAGAAGAAGAGCAGTAAATCAGTAATATAATGTCTTATATATCTGTCCAGTATCTTCTGTTGTACCTTGCAACAGTAATAATTAACTTGCCAGGCTAGTGGTGTAATGCACCTGATGACCAAAGCTGCTTCGGTCACTGATGTATCTGTGGGTGCCATATTGTGGTTACTCAGGGCAGAGCCAACAAAGAAGTGAAATATTCTCTATTTCACACACTCACAACTTCCTGAAAAATGAAAGTTTTATGTCCCACGTGATTACCCACGTGACCTATTATTCATATACAAAGCTGAAAACAACTCATGTTTTGGATATCGGCTATTAGGAAAATTTTTGACTACGCTGTCGAGCACAAGGCTTCCCCATTGCTTCAAGTAGGTTTTAGCTCAACAAAGGGGCAAGACAGTGGAGAGAGTATCCACATCCCATATCCAAAATCAATCAGCAGTTTGAGAATGTACCTTATGATGGGGATGTACCTTTATAGGCCAAATCTGTATGTAGTCATTATCCCCAGTACACTGCAAGAATAGGTGATATAGGTGTCTGTAAAGCAGGAGCAGCAAATGTAGCTGAGATCTGGTTTGGCTTCTTGCGTAACAACATGCAACCAGGTGATGGGGGTTGTATTGCATCTAAATTTTAGGTGTTAAGCACAATAGGTAAGTGCTTCACTAAAGCTGATTCAGAATTAACCGATGTCATTAAATTTACCTTATTACTGTTAAATGAAAACCTGTGCATTTTTTTAATGTGTTTTGGGGTTTTTGTTTTGGTTTTGTGTGTGTGGTTTTTTGTTTGTTTTTTTTAATGTTTGTAGGTACAGTTGCTGAGCATATTGAAAGAATCTATAGACGAGCTGGCAGCAAAAAGCTCTGGTTTGTATAAATATATCATGTTCCTTCTGGGTTACACCAATTTTTTTTTTTTTCCCCAAATGTATTTGTAAGAGAGTAAAGCTGGATTCTTACGCCCTTAAAGGAAAAAAGGACAGCTTTACTTTGAAAACTGTGGCTGAAGATATGGCCTATAATGCTATAAAAAAGTTTAGTATTTCCTTACTATTACCTTCTAAAACATAAGAGTAATCATCTAGTTTTGTTATGAATGCTATTGCTGGTGTACAGTCCTCAGTAAATTGAAATAATCAGAGAAGAATAATAATTCTTTCTTATAGGGCACGATAAAATATCAATAACTTTCTTTAGAAAGACAGGTGACTAAATATAAGTTAGTTAAGTTGTATTATCAAATGGTGTACTAACACTGTTTGTTTATTGCCCCCAAATAATTTGCTTTGAGCCTGACTGTCACAATTACTTTAAAAGGTGTCAGCATGTAGGTTGGTATTTACAGATTGTTTATTAATTTCTTTTCCCTGAAGCTCAGTAGCAATTGTATTTTTTATCAAGTAAATTTGTTGAGCCCATCCTGAATGCTGTTCTTACTCTATTCCTAACGAGTCTGTAAAGATAAAACGTTTTATTTTTAGTTCAGTCTGTTCATACTATTAAATGGGCCTTTGCCAATGATAAGGTAGAACCAAAATACCTTGGTGGTATTTTTTTGTAAACAGTAAAAATCAAAAGTATTTTCAGAAACAGAATATGTAAACTGCTTTTCATTTCTCTTCCATGATTGACATGTGACATATATTTAGGTTGGTGTTGCGCTACAGTGCTGCATTTGCACAGAAATTTTCTTCTTCTATAGTCCCACATATTACTACTTTACTGGTACATGGGAAACAGGTAAAGTGCCCAGAAATCTGAAATGGAGCTCCGTGAGATTTTTGTGCTTATTTGCATTTTGCTAGTATCAGCTACTGCATTTTTTAAATGCTTTGCTCTTGATCTTGAGAAGTGTATAGCAGTTTTCACAGGAATCAACATCATCTGTTTGAATTTTTTACTAACACTACAGAATGTTACAACTTCTTCGTTATCTCTGTGGATAAATGATTGTCAGTAGCCTCACAGCCTGTGCTAGAAAAGCTCAAATATGGCTCTGTTGGTTTGTATTTTGTTAGGAAATTATTACTGTATTTATATCATTAAACATCACCTGCAGAGATAAAAAAAAAGTTTTTCTTAAATGTTACAGCTAGTTTTTACCCTAGCAGTTTACACAAGTCTCTTCATGCTACCTATTTTGAAGTACTACCTCAGCATGGAAAACAAAACAAAGTCTTGGTGTTACATGTTGTACTTTTCCCTTGCAAAATCTTTCTAATTATTCCTTAAATAGACTAAAAACATCAGTTATCTTGCAAAAATCATCAAAATGTCACTAAAGAGAAGCTGGCATCTCTTACGTGTTTGTTTTCAAGATGATGCTGAGAAAAGAACAACAAGCTTTTTATGGAGCTGGTAGTTTAATGAGTTCTAACTAAATTCATTTTTGATCAATTATATCCAGACTACAAAATGAAAATCCACAGAGTATTATGTAAAATCTGATCCAAATTCTCCTCTATAAATAATGTACGTATTTACTGAGTTAGTTTTGAGATCTCTGCTGTGGCAGCCTTCAAACTTATATATGAATTCATTAAACTACCTTTTGATATGCAGTGGGATTGCTCTGTTTTCTGCCCTCAGGTCTGTTGTGCGCTTCGCAGCAAGTCTTTTAGGTAAACTAGTGGACAGCCTTGCACCATCTATTACTAATGTTTTAGTTCAGGGCAAGCAGGTAAGTTTTCAATCCTCAGAAGTGTATTAAAATTAAATAAATGGGCTTTTCAGTTTTGAAGGCTTCTGATGCTTCTTTTAAAAGTAACCCATGGCTTTACTGAAGGAGAAATATCTAGAAAAACCCAGATATATTTAAAACTTGCATATACTATGGGCTAATAAATTTATTTTAATGACAGAAAGTTACTGAAAAGACAGTTCATCACCTAAATAGTAAGGGAAGAGGCAGAATTATGTAACTCCGTAGTGTTTAAATATATGCTCTCATTTCACAGAAGTAGATGGAGGTATAAGGCAACATATGAGTGGCAATCGAGCAAAAAGTTTTTCAGGGTTTTACTTTTCTGTTTTGAAGTTTAATCATCAGTGTTTCTTCCTTTCCTAAGGAGGACTCCCCACCCCCAGCACCGTAATTTTAATAATGTTAATGAATAACTGTTTCCAAATAACAGTAGTCCAGTATGCATTTTGTCTTAAAATATATATATACTTACCTATATGTAACGCTAAGATGACAGATTCTGTATTTGTCTTACTCCAGACTGAGGTCTGGCTCTGTGCTTCTGGCGCTGCAGAGTTACAGAGGAAGCTGCACCTGCATACAGCATAATTTGCAGCTCTTTTCAAACCTAACTTGCCTTCATTGATCCCTTTATAATAATGATCTTTATTATAAGAGAAAACTTAGCATTGCTGTATTTTACTGACAGCAGATTAAAAGGAAATCAGAGTTTTAAAAACACTTTTAACAAAATACCCAACCTTTTTTGCACTTTATCCAGTATATATATTTTCTTAAAATGAAGGCTGTAACTTTTGGGATGCTATTAGAAATAAAAAAAATAAACTATGAAATTAATTCTGAATTTTAAGTGAGCTCCACAGCATAAATATTGGACACGAAAGACTATCTCAGCCTAATGCACCATTATGATTACACAGCCAGTTTTGAAACCAAAGCAGTGCTCCTGTATTTTTACTTTTATTTGTAAAAATATATCCTATATTTACTGTGGTATTAAGTGAATTTAGTTGTTTTAATAGTATCCAACTAGCAGTATTAACAAGTGTCCTTGACTTAAAATTATTTGTATTTTTGTAGGGCAAAATTTTAAACAAGAAAAGCAGAGTTTGTGAAGTTGTATTTCTGAAATGCTTTTTCAGTGGTTTTACACTTGTCTGTATCTTCTCAATTGTTTTCAATATATCATAGGTGACGCTTGGAGCTTTTGGACAAGATGAAGAAGTTATTTCTAATCCCTTATCCCCAGGAGTGATTAAGAACATAATCTATGAAAAATGTCATCTAGAAGATGAAAGAGAAGCTGTAGTTCAGCAGGAACTTGTCATACATATTGGCTGGATCATCTCAAATTCACCTGAACTTTTCCGTGGCATGCTGAAGATACGGATTGGGTCAGTAAAGTATCTATTGTTGTTCCTACTACGAGTATTGCAGGGGAACATACACAAACAGAAATTATTGCTAGCCTGCAAAAATGGTTTATGCGCTATGATGCAGCAAAACCTGTATACTTGATTTGTACCTTTCCAGGAAGCCCACTTTAAATTAGCTTGCCAAAACCAGGTACACAACAAGGCTCAAATTTGCCAGTCAACAGTGTAAGGTGGAGGAACCACAAACCTGAATTAAATTTACAACAACCCAGTAAGTAAATCATGTTTTATTTAGTTCTTTGATAAGGTGACCTAAAAATAGTCTGTACTGGAGTGTTTTCATATTCCATGGTATTTGCATTTACTTTGCTATCTACAGAAACAAATTATTTGTTCACATTTAGGAAAAGACAGATGCATTTAAATAAGCACTTCTTTGAAGAGGCCAGGTGCTACTGACTGACATTTACAGAATTAGTGAGCATGCTCTACAACTAGACCTTTAGTGTTCCACCTTCCATATTTTCATTTCAGCACTGGAGGTAGATACCAGCAGTCTTTTCTAGTGCACAAGATTCATGCTTCCACTTTAGCAGTCATCATAAAACCAAAAACTTTTCAAAGCATCTGTACATCCAGCCTTTTGCACTTAAACACTTTTTCTGTACTTTCTACAGATCTGTATTACTCTTCTTGCCTCCCTTTCCTCATTCTCTGTAACTAATCCTTTTTGCAATTTTTTTTTCTTTCTTCCAAGGTTAACGCTAGAGATTCCATTACCTTTCTTTCAGTGTTATCACCCACTGCAGTGAGCAAAATTAACCTTATTGCAGAAACACCATTCCCATTTGATAATGATTTGATTCAGTATCTTGTTACTGATTTGTTTTCAGGGTTTTATGTTGAAATAGTTCTAATTCCTGACAGCCCTATTACTGTAAAACCCGCCAACTAACTGACTTATCTACCCACCTCTTATCAGTGAAGAGTTTGGTAGGACGTCCACTCTTGACTTCACTATGTTTTGTAGGCAACTGCAAAGAGAAAATAATCAGTGAATGATTTCCACACACACATTTGAATCATCAGTGAAAAAAGAACTGATTCCTAAGCCAGCTTGTTTGTTCATCTTAGTAACAAGAAAAGGACAATATCCACTCACTAAAATAAATACAAGTAGTGTGTTCTGGATAATGTAATGTGAATCTCTTGTGTCTTGCACCTTCAAATGAATGGTCCTTAGAAACTTGAAATGTAAAGCAATGTTCAGTCGGTTGGCCTGACATCTCGGGATTCCATCAAGTTACTAAGAATCCTTTGGAAAAGACTGTGACAAAAACATTCTGTACCTGGTAGGCTGAATAATTAAATGCCTGTGGAAAATAGCTGTATTGATGACAAGGCAACTCTCAGGTGCTATATGATGGACTGCTAGAAGAACAACTTAAGGTTTTTTTCCCTTTTGGGAGTTAATACTTGAATTGAAGCAATGTATATGGTAAGAGACTGAGCTCAATACTCAGTTATCTTGCTTCAGATGTACCTATACATTATTACATCTTTGATATTACATTAGAGGCTGTAGCACTGTTTTTATGTAACGTGCAGAATAAAATTCAGCGTGTTCCTTCAGTAATTTGCAAAGTTCTGCCTCTCTGATACCTAGGGGTGGAAGATCTTCACTGTTACCATATTTTTATTTAATCAAATCTTTTCAAAAAGCCATAGCAAAAGAAAAAGTTTGTGAGACTGCAAAAAGAAATTTCAAAGGCTAAATTATAAATAAGCCCTGAAGTCTTTTAAAATGTAAAATAATTTAATTTTTGTGGTTTGTTTGGGTTTTTTTAAATTCATCAGCAAAATGCATATACTGTCTGAGCATAATTTTTAGTAGGAATTTTAACATCAAAAGGCAGGTAAGTGATTGTCTTAATAAATACGGGACTATGGAGAATATGTGGCCAGATAGATCTTCCCTCTGGAAACATGCTTCACAACCATTTCTTAAGATGTATGCATTATCCCTTTTGGTTTGTATTGTACTGCGAACAAACAAAGTCTGCGTAAATTCCGCAACACAGTAAGAGCTGTAGAGTATCTGTTTGATATTTTATGCATGTCTTGACAGCCAAATAGTAGGATCATGTGGAGTTCTTATGACTTATTTTCTTAGACTAATGTTTCATCTTTGCAAACTTTGTATTTACTTAATGAATGTATTCCTCCCTTTAATTCAGATGGATTATTCATGCCATGAAGCATGAATTGAAAATCCGTGCTGGGGATATGCCAGCCATGGACTTATACCAGATGTCCCCTAGTGAAGTGAAGCAGCTTCTGCTGGATATTCTTCAACCACAGCAGCAGGGGAGGTAAGGAGAGGTGTCAGTTTGTGGCACCTGTTTTGATTCATAATAGGCTGTTCAAGTAATTTTCATTTCTGAACTACTTTGTATGCACTTGAAATCACCATCATCTGCCATCGTTAATATACTTATTTAATGAAAGGTAGCAAAAATGCACTTTCTCATTCTTTCATCTGTGTCCAGGTTCTACAATTTTTTCTTTTATATTGCATCTTCCCTTTTCAGCTTTATCTTTGCAGAAGTCTTACTTCATAGTAGTAATCCCTGTACTTTGACAGTAGTGTAAAGCATTACACTGATGTGCAGAAAGGAGACAAAAATTACTCAATACCATCTACTTAAATAACTTGTAAGAACAGTTTGTCTGCTGTTCTGTGCCCTCTTTCTTCCAGCATATTATGTGAATTAAGAACAGATGTTCTCTGGAATTCTCAAGGGATAGTGGTGTTGCCTGGAACTTGTAATCTTTTCTCCAAGCTGTAACTAGCTGCCAGAAAGAGCATTCATTGTGATACAAAGTGTGTAAGAGAAGTTGAAATTACAGTATTTCCACTTAACTATATTAATAAGAGTAGTCAAAAGTCCTCCTGTAGGTTTTATTTCTAGGTGTTAAACCTCGGCACATAATTTCTGTAGTCTTTGACTGCATGGATGATGGCCTTTTCTCTCAACAGAGAGGAAACACATTACACATCATACTACTTATATTCCTGCTTAATTCAAAACACATTCTGGGTTCCCCCCACAGTCTCTAATGCCTGAGAAAGAAGCTCCCTAAATCAGTGTCTGCTTTCTCTTATTTTATTTGTGTAATGCAGACTCTCTTGGACCAACTGACTATGTATTCTGTATCTCTCCCCTGCTTTCAACATCTTGGTTGCAGTTATTAATGCTTGCCATGTAGTTGCCGCCTCTACTCATGTTTATGTTGACATTACTCCTCTAAAACCTGAGCGGAATGACCCTAGGTTTCTCTTTGCAGCATTTTCCATTAAATATTATGCTCTTTAGGAAACAACTAGGTCAATCACTGTAAGCAATTCAAGCCCCATCCTTCATTAGAGAGAGATCTTACCTGAGTTGTTGTTGTGTCTTCTGCTTTTGATTCCTTTAACATGTAATTGCTGGGTCAGCAAAGAGCATTCTTCTGGTTGATTTTTCTGAAAATGAAGATTATTTTTTGGGGGTTATCCAAGTACAAAAGCTGGCCAGCATATCCTTCAAAACTTTAACTTCTTCCTGTACAGTATTACTAGCTGCTTACCCCTTAATGATTTGTCTTTAGAAGTTCTTTTACTGCCAGGAAATACAGAACACTGTCTCCTTGCATTTTCTTTCTGTGACAGTTTTCCCTGGGGGGGGGTAGGAAATATCTGCTACTGTGATACCATATATCATTTCCAGTTAGTTTGTCATTGATGGGCTAGTGGAATATTTACCTCCCTAACAGGTTCTCCACAACTAACCTCTCTGAGTTTTCATAAATGGTAAAATGTTTGCAATTTTCCTATTTCTTACACGGATCTCCAAGATATGATACAGATATCTATCTCTCAATGGAGTGTGGGCTTCCACAGATACTCTTTTGGAACTTTTTTTTTTCTTATGTGGTCACAAGATTGTGAGTAGCCTTTTTAAAAAGGAACATTCTTTCTTTTAATGCTCCAAACTCTTACAAAACTCATTTCGTACACTTTACAGGACTCTCTTCCTTACCATAGTAATTTAGATAATTCACAGTATTTTTGTATACTCTTTGTATATATACAACTATATATACATATATAATTTATATATAAACTATATATAAATTACAAATTTTATTTATAAATATTATCTATATAATTTATATAGATAATATTTTTGTATATCTTTTTATTAAGAAAGCAACCTTTTATTTCAATCACAACTTATCTTTTTGTTTTTGTGAATGTTTTCTTGTCCTAATCCAAGGACGGGGCTGTACAGAGAATGAGGTGGAACCGTTAGAGCAGGCACATTTTTTTGGCACTTGTGTCTCACTGACAAATGATTTATGAGACTGCTTTTTCTTAATTTGTCATGTTAATCTAATACGGTTATACAGGAAAAACAACACTGCACATTGGCTTGATCCTGGCAGTGGTAGTAGTTAATAGTAAGTCAGTGACAGTTATTGTATCAGAAGTGCTTTAAAGCCCTAAATTTAAATACCTCCTTTGTTCTCATAAAGCATATCCCAATTACCTCGATTACCTAGTGCTCAAACATGTTCAGAAGATGCATCACTTACCGGGTGTTTTTTTTTTCTTTCAAAAGAAAAAATATTTAATAAAACACATCGTTTGGTTTTTTGAAAGAAAACACAATACACAGTTTGCTTGGTCTTCTACTGTAGTTGAGACTTACACTAAGAAATTCGAGACTTAAATGTAAGAACATGCATGGAGCTGTCTGAATTAGTTGTCTTCTCTGGTAAGACCTCAGAATGACTTCTCACCACTTCTTCAGTATTTAAGGTTTTTCAATGCAAGATCTTTTTGTTATTTCATCAGGCACGCTAACATCTGCATAAGCAAGCAATTTTACGTAAAAGTATTTTTTGTTTTGAATATACCAAGTTAATCTAACAATAAAAACAGAGGAAAAGCTAGAAGAAAAACAACAAACCAACAAGAAAAAAAAACCCACCAAGCAACCCAAATACTGGATTTCATTTGATCTGGGCTATAAAATTTTTGCAGAACAACAAAGTTACCCAGGGCATTTCCCTGTTGGAGTTTTTGTTTGGTTGGTTTTGTTTCTCTTTTTTTCTCCATTTTGAATAGCCTACCAGAACCAGGTCTTAGAAATACAAAAAGCTGTGCTGCCAAGAAGTCATTTAAATGTAGCTTTCCTAGGGGGAAAAAAAAAAAAGAAAAACAAAACCCAAAAAAACGACACCAAAAACTACCAAACAAATCCACAATGGAAAATAATGTGCAATAAGAGTGCATTAATTCCTGTGCTGTAAGTGCCCAAACATTTCAGGTGTAGAAATTCTGTACCTTTCATAAATGAGGTACTTCCTGAAGTACTTGTTCTTTCCTTCTTATTATGGTTATATAAGAGTTGTGACCTGAGAAGACACAGAACTTTTTGTAAAAAAAACCCTTTTGCAAGAATATTAAACTAAGACACAACACTATTAGTTGCTTTTCATCAGAGCTTTGCTTGCCAGGGGTGCTCGCACTACTGTCTTACTGTATAAAACTAGATTTTCTACTTAAAATTTAAAAACCAACCGAGGGCAGTAACTTTCAGGAAAACTCTTCTGTCAAATATATGTGGTACTGCTGTGCAAGACTGAATTCTGCACTGTGAATCGACCAATTAATATCATACCCATGGCTGCCACTTCGTAAATTCCACTGCTTGTGTCTCAAACATTTTGACTAAAGCCCTGTTGCTCTAGTAATACTGAGAAGGAAAATTACGAAAATTAAATTGAAGACTTCATAGCTGTAAATAAAAAAAACCCAAAAGTGGGGACAATATGCTTCTGAAGGCAAACCAATTTTTTAATTTATAGAGAAGGTAACTGAGTTTGTTCAAAGCTTTAGTTTAACAAAATCATTCTGTCCAATTTTCTAAATTTACAGGCCACTTGTTATTCTACACACCATCGTAAAAAACCAAACTACTAACAGCAATCCTGCCAGCATGCATTTTTCTAACCTGGTATTTAAATTTGAATGATAGGTGTTTCTAATTCACTGTCTAATACATTTTCTGTTTTACAGATGCGAAATTGCATTGAGATGTATTTATATAATGAATTGTTTTGCCTATTGTAGTATGATAGAACAGATTTTAATGTTATAGCTAATACTGTTTGTTTTTTCTAGCGTGTATAAATTTGGCTGTCATAGGTACCACACAGTGACTATGTTTTATGCATGTTTTAGTTTTAATGTTACTTAAATTGATTAGACCTGATGGATTTAGCTTACTACTGTTACTTTACTGCACTGGACAGATTTAGCAGTTAATTCTTTTTATTTAATTACATAAAGCACAAACATGCACATAAGAAAAACATTCTAACCTCTATATTCTAAGTATCTTGGTTTTGTTTGCTTTAGAGCCTAACTTCCGGAAAGCTCCCATAGACTGCACATGCATCATTAATACGTATTTGATGTGACTGCTTAGCTTTCTGGCTTGCATCACACAACGTGGTTTGGTTCTGCATCTGTAACGGGTTTTTAACTTCAAGTTCTCAATGTCTTTGTTCATAGAAGCTGGCTAAACAGAAGACAGATAGATGGCTCTCTCAATCGAACTCCTGCTGGATTCTATGATCGGGTGTGGCAGATCTTGGAGAGAACTCCTAATGGTCTAATAGTAGCAGGGAAATTTTTACCACAGGTAAAACTGGCAGACACGACAACTTATTTCTGCTCTACTTGGACTAATGATGGTGAATTATTTTATTATTAATATCTGTTTTATATTATAATGCTTTACTTAGGGTAATTTCTTCCTGGTAAGATGGGGGGGACTAAACACAAAAACAACTTTTCTAGGTTTTTGTTTCTTGGGTGGTTTTTGTTTGTTTGTTTGTTTCTGAGTAAAACACAATTAGACTAGAATGGAAGGCAGTTATTTCTGTTAAAACACATTGATAAAAGCGTAAGTCTAGAAGACCTTTTCCAAGTCATGGACTCTGAAGTCTGCTCCCTTTTTGATCCTACAGTATTTATCAAAAAGAAAATAGGCTTTACATGGGTGTGGTTTTGATTTAATGCAAATAGTGGGTTTTGAGTAAAAATATGATTTGTTTTTCAGCAACCAACCTTATCGGATATGACGATGTATGAAATGAATTTCTCCCTTCTAGTTGAAGATATGCTGCAAAATATTGACCAGCCGGAATACAGACAAATTATTGTAGAGGTCTGTGGCCTATAATGAATGAAATGTTATACTGTACATGAGTATGGTACAGCTTAAAAAAACACCAAACCCAAAATATGTGCAAATATGTGAAGAAATAGCATTTTAAATAGAAACACTTTGGTTCCTCCATAGATTTTGTATGATTAAACAGGTTCTTGTTAACGTATTTAAAATATACTAAGTTCTTGACATCCTTCCCCTTTAGCAAATAGATAAATATTAATGACAGTGTCAATACAGTTATGTCACAGGAGGTGAAAACTAATAAGAGTAATTTCAAAAAAGCTTTCCTTCAAGTCCCTAGCCTATTCCTTTTCCTAACAATTTCTAGGTCCAGGGAAAAATTGCTTAAAAATACCAGTTTACTCTGCAATAGTTTCTTCTTTCCCATTTTGCTGAGGCTGTCTAGTAGTAAGTTGCTTTATGCTTCTGAATCAGCTTCTAGTTTCCTTATGTTCTCACACTTAACAGTAAAGCAAGAGGCTGTTTAAACTCCTTCCCCACCACTGCACATAATGTGTACTTTTTGAACAGATCAAGAGCATCTGTACCCTTGGTAACTGCCATCTGTGCTGTCAGCAGTGTTCATTGTTAGTTCCCAAGTATGTGCCTCTGGTGCTTGTGAGTATTCCTCCAAAGTAAAATCAAATCCATCTCAATTCTGGCTAAAAACTAATGGTCATGCTGCTTGCTGGAACATTGCCAGCTTTTTCTAAAAGACAACACAATTGTCAAAATGCAAGATGACCAACACCGACTCTACTACCCACTTATAATAATTACAACAGCTCACTCATCATAATTATCTTCCGATTTTAACCCCCTTTCAGATATAAGGAATGTAAATTCTCTTGAGCTGAGACTTTTTATTGGTGTCTATGGACTTTGGTTTTTATAAACTTTGTCATAGTACAATTATATCCTGTGTGATTTTTCCTCAGAACACCAAATACTGAGGTTCGGTGTTTGTGGCTTTTCACCGTCTCTGTTGGCTGAGCACCAGCATTTGTGCAGAGACACAGTGAACTGAATAAACTGGAAAATAACTTCCTGACTCCCAGCAAAATTAGATGTTCACACGTCAGTCACTTTCACAGTGCCCTTAACTAGGTAGTCACCAGAAATTGTAACCTCTCATACAAGCCTGCTTTTTCAGTGATTCTTGCAGGGTTTTTTTTTTTTTTTTATCAGTCAGAAGTTAGCTGTGCGCTATTACCTGTGCCATTATTAAATGGCTTCCTGCTTGAAAGAGGCATATGCAATCATTAACAGTGCTTTTATGTAATCTGAATTTAAGAAAAAAAATGATTTATAGTCTTACAGTCTTTTTCTGCCTTCTAGTTGTTGATGGTTATATCTGTTATTTTGGAGAGAAATCCTGAGCTAGAGTTCCAGGACAAAGTGGATTTGGACAAAGTGGTGCAAGAAGCATTTAATGATTTTCACAAAGATCACAGCAGTCCAAAGGGAGCAGAAAAACAAGTAAGTAAAATATTACTGTCTTACAGAATTTATAAAAATTAATTCTGAGCAGTTCAGAATAAAAAGCAATTGGTAAGAGTTTAGAATGGAACACAAATAAGAAATTAATACACTAAAGTGCTGCAATAAGTCTGCAAAGAGCTTATTGGCAGGGATAAAATATGTGCACTTTATTGCTGAATTCTGAATTGCAGCTGGTATGGTAAGAATGCCCACAACGTTATGTAGCTCTGAAATGAGTCTGGGTAAAGCTGAAATAGTTACAATATTCATTGAAGGGGTGAAAACTAATTAAGGGAAAGACTAAAACAGAGAAGAGTAACACAAAAAAAAAAAAGAAAGAAAAACCTAAAGCTCAGCAGGGAAGTGTGAACTTGGGACCTTATGTACACAGATACTAAGAAAAATCAAATAATTCGTATTGACAAGACTAATGTAAGAACCTGAAATACAAAACTGTTCTGAGCTATTGATTTTTATACTGGAGTTGCACTCATCAACTAGGCAAGCTTTTAATCTTTAACACTTAAAATCCAAATAAATGAAACCTCATCATGAAGTAGATTTTAAGGTTTACTTCACTAGGATTTTAGGGTTTAGACTTTAAAAGACCTCTAAATATTCTCATTACAAGTTCAGGTGCCTTACTGCTCTGAAATTCTGTAATAAAGCTAGGGTCATTGAACTGATTGAAGGAGGAAATATGAGTAAAGCTGTGGGACAAGTCCCTGTGCTACTGAGCATGATCTTCATTGCTCTGTCTTGCATTTTACTGTGCACAACAGAGTCAGAGATATCTGTGCTTGTTCTGAATAATCTACTGATTCATGACATGTTGATCTGCAACAGCACTTATTGCTGAATTTAGCTCCTTTAAAAGATGAAGGATGTGGTCCTTAAGAATTCTTTCAAAAGTTTCAAGGTTCACCTTTTTGACACTGCTTTTTTATAATAAGATTTGAAAGCAAGCCAGATATCCAGCCTTAGCAACATATCACCTTGAAAATATCTGTTTTTAAAAGGACGCTATTTTCTTGAAATTATGATTCTTTTGGCCTGCCCACTGTGAAGGGTAATGACTGTGTGGTTCTGTGGTCCATACAGGACTGGAGAATTCAGAAAAAAAATACATGCAGTGCATTTTAGTAATCTGTTTTCCACATGGTCAGGTAAGTGTATCTGGGAGATTTCTGAATTTTAAGGATTATACTATAGCTTTAGAGTCTGAAAAACACATTTGTATTTCTAACTTACTTGTGATGTTCCTCTTTTTCACCTGTGTTGGGCTCCTTTTATGTAATGACACTAATGGAAACTTCCTTTACCTCCCTGCAGGATGACATGACTGCATTTTACAACACTCACCCGATTGGAAAAAAGGGAACATGCAGCTACTTGAGTAAGGCTGTGGTCACTTTATTGCTGGAAGGGGAAATGAAACCAGGCAATGATGACCCCTGTACCATTAGCTAGAGCTTGAAGCACAACATAGGAATTGTTGCTTTATTTAGTGTTCTCTGTATTTTTCTTGCATGTATTAAAATACTGTTTTGAAGAGTAACCCTGGTTAGTAATTTAAATGCATACTAACCTTTGCTGAAAGAAGTGCCATTAATGATACTAAGTGCCACCTCATTTTTTCCTTTCTCAGCCATGCAGCATGCAACTCTGAGCACACAAAGTTAGTCCTGTGATATTTGATTAAGCTGAACGGGATTGTGTTTATGACCTTAAATTATGCATTTAACATATACTGCATTTCTCTTGACGTTATCAACTGAGATTTTGTCTGTCTATCTCTCTTTATAATTACAAAACAAGATCATTGTAAATTCTAAATGAAATTCGGAAAATATAATTAACATGCATACCAATCACTGTGGAAATAGGAAAATTGGATTATTTTTTACTATTATCCACACAAATTGGAGGTGAAGGTTAAATAGTTGTTTGTTTAAAGTTTTTCTGTATTGGTTCAGGTGACAGCACACATTTAGGTGGGTTTTTTAATTTACTGGTTGGTAACTGGATATACATGTTTCATCCTAGTAAAGCAGCTTTTTGTCTTTAGCAATAAATATCATTGTAGTTTCCCAATTGTTTTTTTAAACATCTAAGGTAACAAGGGTATGATAAAAAGATAAAAAGTCTAAAGAATTCAAGATACACTTATTTATCTAAATGTGTGCAAACACTGTATGCTATACGCTTTATTTTGTTTAAAGTAATAAAAAGAAAATGCTTGTAAAAAAACCTGTCAAGAAAAATACTTTAAGCTATTTGCAAAGACTCCTGTTGATTTTAGTGACAAATTTCAATTTGCTACTGCAACTGCCTCAAATTCATCATTGGAAATGCCTCTTTTAGCAGCACAAAATAAACTACGGCTTTAGAACTGGTCCTCAAATTTTTCATAATTAAATCAATAGTGACTAGCTACAACTCAACTGTCAAGAAATTGTTGCCATGTTGGTATTAAAGGCAGGTAGTTTAACTTGATTTGAGACAGAGGGCAAAACTAATGTCAGAACTGATGGAGTGAACCTGGACAAAAGAGGAGAATTTACTTGAACACACTTCAGTAGCAGTTAGTACTTCCCTGATTTGCCAAACTTCCACAGAAATCAAAGAATCAATCCTTCTGTAACTAAAATAGTACAAGAACTTGTTTCTGAAGGAGGACAACCATTAACAAATCTCTTGTAAAATGACAGGAAGAATGGGTAGGTTAGAAAAGCTAATTTGGGGCTGTGTAGTGGTCCAACTGCTCTTCCTTGCTGCAATACATATACCGTTCAAAGAAGAGTGAAGATGGGGCAGGGATGACGGGAAAGGAAAATCCAGAAGAAACCACGCACTAGTTACTTGCTGTTGGGTACAGTATTGTTGTGTGTTAGTACATTTAATAGCAGGAATGTAGTGTGAGGGGCTGCAGCACTGCTCTAACTCCAGCAAGAAAGCTGCAACTAAACAGACGTGGTTGGCAGCAGTTCTCAATACTGAATGAGCCACTTGTTTAAACAGCAATCCAACATATCCTCAATTTTTTCACTTCAATTACTGCCTTAGGAGGTATCAACTGCAATAAACTCCACTTGCCTTTTTCAGTTTTTGGAAAGCATTCCTTGCAGATGTCAGTGATTACATAGGTAGCAGGCATGCTTATTTCTACTGTATTTAAAAATACTCTTTAAAAAATTATTTATTTCTTGCTATACAAACACAGAAATAATTCTCATCTACAACCTAAATCCTACTGAAAGGAAAAAATCCTTTAAAAACAAAATCTACGGCATACTTCAGGAGCACAGGCATTTTTCAGCAGCACTGTTCTTTCGTTTTGCAGTTGCTTATGATTTAAATTGTAACAGCACATTGATTCTTCAAAGAGCAGGATCAGCAGGTTTGCATTTTTATATCACTTACCACTTTTTACTGCTTCTCATCAGTTCTTACACTTCAGTACCTCCAGTACACTCAAGTTTGGCTCCAGTAAGGCTCAAGTTTGCTGGTGTTGATCTGAACTGTGTTACCTGCAAATCAGTGAAAACCCCAGTCACCACTTCTCCTTATACAACCTTGGAATGCAAATCCACGCAAACTCCTTCTGTTTTCCTTTAAGGTTTATGAAATTCTGATTGTGGCAATTTTTCAACTTCTAATATAAGGATATGTACCTAGATTAGAAGCTGTAGATACCACATTCTCTGAAAAAGGTTCTCATGTCTGGAAGGACAATACCATTAATTTTCCTCTTCCTGAAGCAGGGACAAGGAGCTTGACAGAAATGGTTCTCACACCACATGCCAACTAAATTATAGCTTTAAAAGACAATACAAGACAATTGGAAAAGAAAGTAAAATTTCTACTAAAGTAATGTCTTGGTTTGAAAGACAGGTGTCTGCCAAGGAAGGCAGGAGTCCCCCTTGGAATGGAAAATGCAACCCCCTCCCCTCCAAATGCTTGTAATTTTGAAATTAAGGGGCTTTCAGGCAAAGATATGAGGAATAAGAATAACAGTTCTTTACTAGATATCTATATAACAAGACAATCAAACAACAGTAACTACGGCAGTAACGGGAAACAGCGCCAGGAACCCAGTGCCAGCCTCTCGGGGCTCCCGGGGAGCAGGGAGGGCACGATGGTCTCCCCGCCGCTCCGGAGCCAGCTCAGGCCTCACGGGGCAATGGCCGACGAAAAGCCTGTGTCACAAACCCCCCTGGGCAGCCGATCCCGGTGTCCAGCAGGGTCCTCGGGACACAGCAGGGGTAGAAGGAAAAAGCAGGACACGAAGCAGGGATGACCTCTCTCCAAGCTGATCCCGGTGTTCCGCCGGATCCTTGGTAGGCAGCAGGGAGAGCAGGAGAGGCAGTGGGGATGAGGTCTCTGCACAACGAGGGCAGCTTCTCCTCACCTCGAATGCAGGGAGCAAAACAAGGGCCCTAGGGGCTCCACCCAACCCCCTTTATTCGGCTGGCTGGACCCCTCCCCCTGTGGCCAGGTCCTTCTGTCTCTCTTAAGTACAGCCATTTACCTCCCTGACAAACAAGTATGGAAACATTCTTTAAGAGAAGAAGGAAAACAGAATAACTCCCCAAAACTCCAACATTATCCACCCCGAATTTTTCCGTACTAACATGTTACACCAAACTTAAACCTTTAAACTATATACACACATGCATTACCCCTGATTATATACATATATACATGTAGATATGGATACAAGTGTAGTGCCATGAGTGGTTCACCCTAAAACGAGGTCCCCTTGAGGTATGCATCAGGTCTCTCCATCTCTTTGCATCACCCACCAGGTGCAACCTGGTCCCTGTGCTAAAACAACCCCACGGATGGGTTTGTCTCTGCTCAAGGCAGACCTTACCCAGTTTTCCCAAGCATACCTCTCATGTGTACCACTGGAACCTTATCCCCGTCTGTTGTTCGTAAGGGGTCACACTGAGCGGGGCCTGCTCGGTTGCTGGAGCCTCTGTTGTTAACTAACCAGGTGGCTTTTGCTAAATGCATCTCCCAGTTTTTGAAAGTCCCCCTGCCCAGTGCCTTCAATGTGGTTTTAAGCAGCCCATTGCACCGCTCAACCTTCCCAGCTGCTGGTGCGTGGTAAGGGATATGGCACACCCATTCCATGCCATGGTCCCTAGCCCAGCTGTTTATAAGGCTGTTCTTGAAATGAGCCCCGTTGTCAGACTCAATTCTCTCGGGCGTACCATGCCTCCAAAGGACCTGCTTTTCAAGGCCCAGGATGGTGTTCCGGGCAGTAGCGTGAGGCACAGGGTAGGTCTCCAGCCATCCTGTGGTGGCTTCTACCATGGTGAGCACATACCGCTTGCCTTGGCGGGTTTGAGGCAGTGTGATGTAATCAATCTGCCAGGCCTCCCCATACCTGTATTTGGACCACCGCCCACCATACCATAGGGGTTTCACTCGCTTGGCCTGCTTGATTGCGGCGCACGTCTCACAGTCATGGATAACTTGGGAGATACTGTCCATGGTTAAATCCACCCCTCGGTCTCGTGCCCACTTATAGGTAGCATCTCTGCCCTGATGGCCTGAGGCATCACGGGCCCATCGAGCCAAGAACAACTCGCCTTTATGCTGCCAATCCAAGTCTATCTGGGACACCTCTATTTTTGCAGCCTGATCTACCTGTTTGTTGTTACGATGTTCTTCATTAGCCCAGCTCTTGGGGATATGGGCATCTACATGGCGGACTTTCACAGGTAGCTTCTCTACCCGAGTGGCAATGTCTTTCCACTCAGCAGTAGCCCAGATTGGTTTTCCCCTACGCTGCCAGTTTGCCTTTTTCCATCTTTCCAGCCAACCCCACAGGGCGTTGGCTACCATCCATGAATCAGTGTAGAGGTATAGCTTTGGCCACTTCTCTCTTTCAGCAATGTCCAGGGCTAATTGGACAGCTTTGAGTTCAGCAAGTTGGCTCGATCCACCTTCTCCCTCGGTAGCTTGTGCAACCTGTCGTGTGGGGCTCCATACAGCAGCTTTCCATTTCCGGCCAGCACCTACGATTCGGCAGGAACCATCAGTGAAGAGGGCGTATTGTCTCTCACTCTCCGGTAGCTCGTTATATGGGGGCGCTTCCTCGGCACGTGTCACTTGCTCCTCCTCTTCTTCAGAGGATAATCCAAAAGTCTCACCTTCTGGCCAGTTTGTAATTATTTCCAAGATCCCAGGGCGATTTGGGTTTCCAATATGGGCGCGCTGCGTGATGAGGGCAATCCACTTGCTCCGAGTGGCATTGGTGGCATGATGCGTGGAAGGAACCTTTCCCTTAAACATCCACCCCAGCACCGGTAGTCGGGGTGCCAGGAGGAGTTGTGCCTCTGTGCCAATTACTTCTGAGGCAGCTTGGACTCCTTCACAGGCGGCCAAGATCTCTTTCTCTGTTGGGGTGTAGTTGGCTTCGGACCCCTTGTAGCTTCGGCTCCAGAATCCCGGTGGTCGTCCCTGAGTCTCACCAGGCACCTTCTGCCAAAGGCTCCAGGACAGACCCTTGTTCCCGGCTGCAGAGTAGAGCACGTTCTTCACCTCTGGTCCCGTCCTGACTGGGCCAAGGGCTACCGCATGAGCGATTTCCCACTTGGTCTGGGTGAAAGCTTGTTGTTGTTCAGGGCCCCAGTGGAAATCGTTCTTCTTGCGGGTAACCAGGTACAGAGGGCTCACGATCTGGCTGTACTCAGGAATGTGCATTCTCCAAAAGCCAATGGCACCAAGGAAAGATTGCGTTTCCTTCTTGTTGGTGGGTGGAGACATTGTGGTGATCTTATCAATGACCTCGGTGGGAATCTGACGCCGTCCATCTTGCCACTTTACCCCCAGGTACTGGATCCCTTGGGCAGGTCCCTTGACTTTGCTCTTTTTGATGGCGAAGCCGGCTTCCAGGAGAATCTGGATGATCTTCTCTCCTTTCTCAAATACCTCTGTTGCCGTGTTCCCCCACACAATGATGTCGTCGATGTACTGCAGATGTTCTGGAGCCTCACCCTTTTCCAGTGCAGTCTGGATCAGTCCATGGCAGATGGTGGGACTGTGCTTCCACCCCTGGGGCAGTCGGTTCCAGGTGTACTGCACGCCCCTCCAGGTGAAGGCAAACCGAGGCCTGCATTCTGCTGCCAGAGGAATGGAGAAAAAAGCATTGGCAATGTCAATAGTGGCATACCACTGCGCTGCTTTGGACTCCAGCTCATACTGGAGCTCCAGCATGTCCGGCGCAGCAGCGCTCAGGGGTGGAGTCACTTCATTCAAGGCACGATAGTCCACTGTCAATCTCCATTCTCCATCAGACTTGCGCACAGGCCAAATGGGCTGTTGAAGGGTGAGTGGGCTTTGCTGACCACCCCTTGGCTCTCCAGCTCACGGATCATCTTGTGGATGGGGATCACGGCATCTCGATCTGTCCGGTACTGCCGGCGGTGCACTGTCGAGGCAATTGGCACTGCCTGCTCTTCCACCTTCAGGAGCCCAACTGCAGAAGGGTTCTCTGATAGTCCAGGCAGAGTATTCAATTGCTCAATGCCCTCTGCCTCCCGGTTGTCCTCAGCATTAATGGTTGCAATGAAGGCAGCGTATTGCGGTGGCCCTAATCTTGCCAGGTTCCACAACATCTGCCCTGTGCACCTGACTTGGTCGGGGTCATTATCATGCGGTCCATCCCTCCCAAAGAGTACCTCTAACACTGCCACTTCTCTTAGCTGTTGGATTGCTTCCTCGAGTGTCTTCCACTGCATTTTATGATGGTACTCCTGCATTCTCTCTCTATGGACAAATCTTTCTCTCACACTCGTTAAAAGCCACTCCCAGAGAGAAAGGGGCCCTGGCTCCCTCACAAATACTTGATCTACACCCGGGTCCTGGGTCAGGGATCCCAGATACCTCGCTTCACCTCCATCCAATTGCACACCTTTGCCCATAAGGTCCCAAACCGGAAGTAACCAGGTTGTATAAGCCTCACGCCCCCGTCGCACAATGTCTTCGCAGATTATGGAGGCTGTCGTACGACAGGGACTCGGTGATGATTTCAGGCTCTGGCTCTCCTGCTGGTTGTGAGGGCCCTGGTTCCCCATCATCATTAACTGGGCGTGCTGATTTGGTCTTACACTTCCTCCTCTGCACAGGGGCAACTGCTGCTGGCTGGGGCTGCCCTTGTGGTTCAGCTGGAACCTGGACGGTTGTAACATTTGTGGGTTCCACTGCTGCACCACCAGGATCCCCCTCTTTGGGGCAGGGAGAGGGTTTCCAATCAGCTGGGGAGGTGTATCCCCTCAGCATCTCATGCATCTCCTTCAGCAGCACCACTAGCCAACTTGGGTGGTCTGTTTCTGAGGTGGGCTGTGGGGCAGGGTCTCTAGTCACTGGGACCGTGTCAGGTTCTGGGGCAGCACCCCTAGACTCTGGGGGAGGCACCTGGGCAGTTAATCCAAGCCAACCTGAATGCTAAATAGAGCAGGACTATCAACAGCATTTGGCTAGTATCTAGGGGAAATATAACCCCTTCCAAAGCCGGTGGGGTAGGCCCAAAGAACTGGTTGAAAGGTTGGGAGAAAAGTTCCCAAGGTGCTATTGCCTCACAGAAAGTAGCATTTTTCATATAACCCCAGAAACATATGCTTAGTGTATGATAGCCCTTTATCCATGTGCCCACACTCCAGAGGAAGTAGAAAACCCATGAATCCCTCACTTTATCAACCCACTGTGCAAACTGGATAACAGCCACAGTGACCTTAGTCAGGGGATCCATGTTTAGATAAAGGAGCTGCAAAGGGGAGGAACACAGCCACGACCACATGCCATGTGAACCGGGGCAGGCCAGACCACATGGTGCCGCCGAACAAGGTTTCGGTATTCATCACACGAACTAGATTACACAATAACTGTTATTCCTTTTATCACCCTTTCCTCTTGATGCCCTCAAGCCCCACGTTGGGCACCAAAATCTGTCTTGGTTTGAAAGACAGGTGTCTGCCAAGGAAGGCAGGAGTCCCCCTTGGAATGGAAAATGCAACCCCCTCCCCTCCGAATGCTTGTAATTTTGAAATTAAGGGGCTTTCAGGCAAAGATGAGGAATGGGAATAACAGTTCTTTACTAGTGTAGTGGGTCTGGCTGGGCTGCTTTTCCCCATCCAGCCCTCATGCT
>JANVCC010000037.1:3168257-3257409 GCA_025345505.1 Todiramphus chloris collaris
AAGGGCTTGGTGGGCACCTGGTGCCGTGCCGGGGTCAACCCACCACAACTAGATATCTATATAACAAGACAAACAAACAACAATAACTACGGCAGTAACAGCAAACAGCGCCAGGAACCCAGTGCCAACTTCTCGGGGCTCCCGGGGAGCAGGGAGGGCGCCATGGTCTCCCCGCCGCTCCGGAGCCAGCTCAGGCCTCACGGGGCAATGGCCGACGGAAAGCCCGCGTCACGAACCCCCTGGGCAGCCGATCCCGGTGTCCAGCAGGGTCCTCGGGACACAGCAGGGGTAGAAGGAAAAAGCAGGAGACGCAGCAGGGACGACCTCTCTCCAAGGTGATCCCGGTGTCCAGAGGATCCTCGGGAAGCAGCAGGGAGAGCAGGAGAGGCAGTGGGGATGAGGTCTCTGCACAACGAGGGCAGCTTCTCCTCACCTCGAATGCAGGGAGCAAAACAAGGGCCCTAGGGGCTCCACCCAACCCCCTTTATTCGGCTGGCTGGACCCCTCCCCCTGTGGCCAGGTCCTTCTGTCTCTCTTAAGTACAGCCATTTACCTCCCTGACAAACAAGTATGGAAACATTCTTTAAGAGAAGAAGGAAAACAGAATAACTCCCCCAAACCCCTACAAGTAAACACTTTTCCTACATTATAAAAATGTTTGAATTTACAGTGGAAAGAGAAACCTTGGTAAAGAATAAAGAGTAGCAGAAAATAAAAGGTAAGCTAGATAGTTTTTAAACAGCCATAGCTCAATGTGTGGCTAATATTTAGGAAACTTGGTCCTGATTCCTTCAAAAAGATTCTGCCTCAAGAGGACAAGGAAAGAGATGCATTTGGGATTGCAGATTAATAAACAGAAGTGCAACCACCAGTTAAGTCCCTTGTGTCCTTCCAGGAGCTACTGGCCATAGAATTGCTGCAGCCATTAAGGAAGTAAGTCCCAAAGGTTTCCATATTGATTCACACCATTTAGTTCTCTTATATATACACACACCTTCACAGTGCTCCGAAACTTGAAAAAAAAAAAAACCATTCTGCTTACCAGGGGAAGTAGGATGCATTCAAACAATAGGAAAACAATAAAGCTCATGAGTAAAAGCAGGTTGGTTTTAAACACCATTTTTTTCCCAAGATTGCTTTATCAGATACCCTTAAGAGTAAGGTCAAATGAATTCAGCTAAGCAATCCACAGGAAAAAAAAAAAACCCTCCGTTTTCCTCTGCTATTAGAAAGAGGGGAAATACCAACTTGCAGTGTTAGCTCCTGATGTAAATAGGCATAACCCGTCCCCTCTCCAACCCTCACCTAATCACCTTTAATTTTACCAAAACCATCATCTTCACACCATGGATTTCTGTGACAATTGTTAAGAGGTATCATGTTCACATTACCTCGGGCATTCCAAACTTCTATTCTTCAAGAGAATTCAGAAAGTAAGAAGTTGATGCAATTCAAAGCTGACATTCTTGGCATTTTTGCACCATATACTTTCCTCTGTGTACATTTGCAGTCTTACTTTGCCTACATATCAGTTTGTGCAACTGATACAGAAATGATACAGAATAGAGATAGATAGCCAGATAAATAACAAATCAGTCTAAGAAATCCTCTTCATTACTTGCTAATCTGCCACAGCAGGAAATGTAGTAAGAAAGCCTAATCTGAAATGGCTTTTGCTGAATCAGTCCAGGGGCAGGTAACATGACATTATCAAAACACTGACAGTTAGGGCATTTTTCTGAATACTGTTTTGTTATCAAGGTCTGTCAGCATGCAGTGTATCTGATGACAGTAATGATAACACCATTAGATAGCTACCATTCTGCTTGTCATTTAGGTCTCACATTTTTTGTATTCACTGCTATTTAAAATACTTCCTTAGACCTTCTATGTGGAGTTCATGCCACGAGAATTCCTCAAGAATTCCTCAGTGTTCAAGATCAGTGTCATTTTATGTTTATGTACCTCCTACAGTTTTCAAGGAAGCCTACCTGCTTCACCAACAGCATTTTTGAGACTTAAAATTATCCTTCTGTAAAAATGCTTTTCAGCTACATGTGTATTACAGTACTACTATCACTGCAAGGCATACAGTTAACAACAACAACAAAAAATGAACTCAATACAGTGATAGCATGTACCTAGAAAAGCCTTTGTTATGCTAGCTTGTAAGAGGAAAAATGAACAAACCAAAGGCAGTGGGAGTGGTGGGGCAGTCAGATGCCTAAAATATAAAACAAGAAAATACAGAGGTGCAGTTAATACTGCTGAAACCTGTATACGTCATCCCAAAATCAATCAAGAAAATAGCTTGATTGCTTTTTCAGATAATTATGATCCACAAACCCCCTGCCAAACATATTATCTTCTCCAGAACTGTGACAGTCTTTTAAACTAATGAACTAAATCTTGCAGCATGGGAAGAGAAAATTAAATAACCGAGAAAGTCTATGCTCTGCCATAAACAGAAAATGCAAGACCATTACGAAACTGCTGGGAGCTCAAAGAAAATGTGCTGGATTACATACACTGTTGATATCTACTTCTGCTCCTTTCACACTCAAATAGGAAAGAAGTCATGGGTTGTGTGTGTGACTGTGTGGAGAAGGTAAGAGGGGAACACAGCTGGGGTCGTAATTAGAGAGAACAGAAAGCATTTCCCCTTGGTGGTACAGTCTTGTGTTTTTTGTGGGTGTCTGTTTTGTGGGACTGGACTAATAAAGTTGTATTCTTTTTCTTTACCTATGTAGCACTCTGCACATTAGGAACTATAAATGACAGGTATTTTTTCCAGCTGAGCATGCTTTTCCTTTTACAGATGAGCAAAAGCTGGAACAAAACCAACGCAGAAACACCAGATACAAGGAACTTAAAAATCTGCTTGTGATGGGTGTTTCCTGAATCAGAAAGGCTCCCCTAAAAAATCTGCAAGAGTTCCTTATGTAGGGATTCTGTAGAAGTGCATGTTTCTCTCAAGGTAAGAGGAACAAAATAACTTCCCTTGTCTTCACACAAATACAAACAGGATAATTTTTGACCTGATCTAAAAGAAAGTATCAATTAAGTCTCTTAATTCATAAAATAACTCTCTAAGATAAAAGAGATGCTATTTGGAATAACATTTCCTGCTAGTGCCAGACAGTAAGGACTGAGCTCATCTAAGCCTGATCCCTACAGGCAAGTGGCATAAAGCTTAGACAGCACTTTCAGAATGCCACTACCTAGTGTTTTCAGAGATGAAATTGAGGCCAGAGGGAAAAAATACCAGTGACATCGCACATAGGTAAAAAGAATATAACACGTAGGAACTGTTTCTGACTCAACTTTCACCTTAGTGAAACAATACAAAGGAAGAAGCCTAGAGGCTCTATACCTAGGCACATAAAGAAATCCACTCAGGTGCAAGTACATATAGGAAGAGAGGACATCATACAGTTTTATATATGTACAAGATCACAGACCTAAAACTTGCCTATCGCTCCATCCAGGTAGGAAACACGTAACTCACTGAAAAGCAACTCCCAAGAAAACTATTTATAAAGACAGCTTCAAAACCCACTTTCTACCGCATAACTGAAGATCCATGAATAATGCATGTGTGTCCACACTGGGTTATGGTCCGGAAACTGAAACATAAAATCTAACTCCACTTTGAACTGGAATGGGACTACATATTGAACCATACTTTTTTCTTTCTTGACTAAGGTGGATACAAGCATCTCAGACTCCTGGTTTGCTTAGGAAGGCTCCTATATCACTAAGTGGTCTCTGCAACAGTGCTGTCAGTTAGCCATGTGAGAACCTGAAATTACTGGTATTGCTGGTGTATGAGTCATCTGGCTGCACTTCAGACTCTCATAGGAGATGGCTAATCCAACTCATAGGCAAGCAAAACCAACCATTTTCTGTGTTCCAGTGATAGACGGTATATATGTAGTTAGGTATACTACACAGTTAACTTGCATTTCCTGAAGATAAATCATGCCACAGAATTTATAAAGGAAACATTAATGATGTGTTTAGAGAATATTTTGGCACATTCTCTTAATCTACAATGTTTACATGCATCTGTTATATAATCTGTGATAAGTAAAAAAAAAAACAAAACAAAAACTAGAAAGAAAAAGTTAACAGAGATTCTCATATACTTCGAAGGTATCTAGCATTGCTGGCTAGAACATAAAAGCATGTAAGAAAGAAGAAACAAAACTGTCTTTCAACAACACACACAAAAGAGAAAGGGAGGGGGAGATCCTCAAGGTCTTCATGCAATGCCTCCAGACTGACCTAGCTCACTAAATCCAAAATCCTTTTCTTTGTGAAGAAATGTCTTTCCTGTTACATTGTCTCACCTCATCATTGTTTCATCTCCCACCACTGTTATCAGCCAGCAGAACTGCACTGGAGGTCTGTGGCTGACAAAGGCCTACATAGGTAGCAGCAACATCTCAAATGTAACAAAAATCTTCAAACATCGGAGCCTGGAAGACTGTCTTTTATTCCTAATACTACTATGACAAATGACTACTAGAGTGCTTCGGAGAACAAATGGCCTTTTATCTCCACAGTCTTCTGTCTTTTTATAAGCTTACCAAATTTAAAGTTCTTCATTTTATAAAGCCTTATGCCTGTTCCTTTTGCCATCAGTAGTATAGCTACTGCTGAAATAAATTATAGCATGGTACAAGTTCTGTGGGATTTATTCAGATTCCCAGAGCCACATCCAAGAACAACATTAAACTTAACCAATCTAATGAGAGTGATACAAAACATCAGTAATGAGGATTCACACTGGGCAGACAGAATGAAAGTTTCCTGGCAAAAAGTCAGTGAATCATTAGAAGGAAAAAATGGCTCTTTGTATTCCAGAGACAGAAAAAATAGGAAATTTACTAAAACTAGTGATTTTCATCTCAAAGGTCTCATCACAGAACTAATAAACCACAGCTGTTACAAAACTGTTCTAAAAATCAACACATTTCAAGGGGATGAGACAAAACTTCAGTTCTACCTGTGAATGCTCTACAATAAATGTTTGAGTTCATAAATTCTTAATCTCAGCACCACAGCAGTCATTCAAGAATACTTACATATTATTTAGTTTATGAAATGTTAAGAACATGTAACAAATAGCTGTTAAGGCTTCTATTAGATCAACCAGAATCCTCCTTGTAAAACCTGAAATACTTGGTGCAAAAATTAAATTAAGAGATACAGTTGGCATGCGAAAGTACTGAATGACCTAGACTTTCCCCAAGGTAAGTACTCATCTTTTCTCTGACTTAACACCTTCCATAGTGCTATCTTACCTGTAGGTCACCTAGTATTACACAAGTAAAGACACATTTTTACATTTGACTGTATGTGTTGTCTTAACCATAATATTAAGGAGTCAAATTTCATTTTTACAAATTTATTTTTAATTTGATGATGTTCCCTGCTCTGCTCAATGTTCTACTCCAGATGTGCTTTGGCTTATAGTACTTATTTCCCAACACTGGTAATGTCAACACAACTGATGTTTTCGCTTGTCCCTACACACCACAAGCCCTTTAGAATACATACACTAGACACTTGTGAATCAATGATAAATGAAGCAAATGCTCAGAAATGGGAGTAACAAAAATTAGAGTTAGCAGCAAATGGGTTATTTTTACTTTTTGGTGACTCTCTTGGAAAGGAAGCCAAGTATTAAATAATCAAAATAATCCTCTACTTAGCATTGGACTTACTATTACCGAAACACATCTTAAATTCCGTGTGCCTCCTGCACATGAAAAATTAGACTATTTTTTTGAATACTTCCAAATGTCACTTTCCAGGGGAATTATACATGTTTCACATGAACCCAATGGCATTCACGGGAATCAAATGTTATGGCTGTTATATGAGGCATTTGAGTCAAAAATTGACAACACAGAATGATCAGGGTTGGAAAAGACCTTTATCATCAAGTCCAACCATTAACCCTACTCTACCAAGTCCACCACTACACCATATCCCCAAGCACCACATCTAGATGGCTTTTAAACACATCTGGGGATGGTGACTCAACCCCCTCCCTGGGCAGCCTGTTCCAATGCCTGACAACCCTTTGGGTGAAAACATTTTTCCTAGTGTCCAGTTTAAACCTCCCCTGGTGCAGCTTGAGGCCGTTCTGTCGTGAGTTACTTCTGAGAAGAGACCAGCGCCTACCTCTCTACAACATCCTCTCAGGTAGTTGTAGAGAGCAATAAATTCTCCCTTCAGCCTCCTTTTCTTCAGACTAAACAGCCCCGGTTCCCTCAGCCACTCCTCACAAGACTTGTTCTCCAGGCCCTTCACCAGCTTAGTTGCTCTTCTCTGGACCCACTCCAGCACCTCGATGTCTGTCTTGTATAGAGATGCCCAAAACCGAACACAGTACTCAAGGTGTGGCCTCACCAATGCCAAGTACAGAGGGACAATCACCTCCCTGGTGCTGCTGGCCACACTGTTTCAAATACAAGCCAGGATGCTTCTGGGCCACCTGGGTACACTGCCGGCTCACCTTCAGCCACTTGTTGATCAGTACCCCCAAGTCCCTTTCTGCCAAATAGCTTTCCAGCCACTCTTCCCCAAGCCTGTAGTGCTGCCCGGGGTTGTTGTAGCCCAAGTGCAGGACCCAGCACTTAACCGCGTTGAAGCTCATACAACTGACATTCAATTGACATCAACTGCATTCTGATACTCTGTCCAAGTCCCTCTGTAGAGCCTCCCTACCCTCAAGCAGATATGATTTTCAAGGAAACAACTTTGATATTTCTCCATGTTGTCCTGTACCTAAGTTTGCTTTGCAGCAAAATTTCAGCTGAGTAGTTTCACCATTTTTAAGTCTTTTACATTAATGAATTCATTTTTTCATTCTACAGGCAGACAAGAGGCAGAGCCATCATAATTATGGACAAGATTGCCTATTAGAAGAAAGTCCCCTGAAGCAACTGAATAGCACACTGCTCTAAATCAAATGAGCAGCTAATTAACATCAGTTGTATACAGTTTATAATGTGGTCTTACTGCTGCTTTGCCTAATTCCCTAGGAGTTAGATAAGGATTCCAACTTACCTTGTTAACTAATTTTAAAAAGGCAAATGTTCTTAGAATATGCAGCTTTTAGTCACAATGCAGAGAAAAAAAAAAAAGGAAAAAAAAATTTAGGGGAGAACAAAATATAAGTGACAGCCTTTTTATAATGCAAAACAAAGGTCAATACCCAAACCCAGAAACCATTCAAAATATTATAAAACTATATTTAGATGGCAATCTGGCTATGAAAAACTAAAGATAACATTGAAACAAAATATGTCTCTAGCTAGATTTAATGTAGTCATTCCTAGATAAGTACATTTTTGATTACACGGATTTGGCATTTGAGTGAGGAATGAGTGATGAATGAAACACAAAGAAAGAACATGAGTATTTTGGCACAAATAAGTAGAAACATATAAGCATCTTTAGCACGTACAATAATCAATTACTAGTAACTCTGATATCTGAACAGTGTTTTTATCATCATTCAGAAGCAGCTGTATTAAAAAAAAAAACCAAAACAAAACCCAAAACCAAACGTTTCACATTTAGATGTTCCTCCAAACAAAATCAGGCCAATACAACACACACATACAGAGGTCTAAACTAAGTGATATCACTGCACTACAAAGTAGAAGAAAATCATTTAGAGGGCTACAATCTCCATTACCTCTCAGATGACTATACTGAAATTTTAGGCCCCTCAAACTGTTAGATCACTGCTAGCATACAATATACAACGGTTTGGGTTTTGTCTTTGGAAGCAGAGGGATAGTAGTGGTAAATTCTATTATTTGACACCAGTTGATATCTATGTGAAAGTAGTGAATTGTACAGATTTCACACTTGAAGGAAGGCAAAGCAATGATAAAGTCATGATAAACTGGATAGAAAAAAAGTCCCTAGTTTAGAATCCACACAGTAGCATCATTTTGAAGTAAGATAAAATCCTTGTTTTTACATGCCCTCTTTTTTGGCCTCAATATTCCTAATTTTCATGTTCCACCTTTTCTGTTGCATTTTTCTTGTGCTTACACAATCCATGACGTGAGCTCTGTAAACCACTGGATTAATGACCAATAAGTTTAATACCCACCAAGATTACCACCATAAAGTTTAATTAGGGTCCTCCATATGCTGGACCACATTCCTACTTTATGGGCCAAATTATATGCTACATTACCTTATACTTGCTGAGGGACAAGAGGTAACATGTAACTGACACTAAGTGGCATAGTGCTGCATATAACATGAAGGCCAGAAGAACAAAGTAAACATATTAAAAATATACAAACCTGTGATGGGTTGACCCCGGCACGGCACCAGGTGCCCACCAAGCCCTTCATCACTCCCCCCGACCCCCTTCAGCACAGCACGCAGGGAGAGAACGAGACGCAAAGCACAGGGGTGTGGGTTATGATAGACAAGATGTTATTTTCTACTTCCCGTCCACAGGCAATGTCGGGCCAAGTCCAGGAAGCAGGGCTCCAGGAACACGTAGCAGCCGCTTGGAGGACAAAGCAGAATGCCCCCCCATCCTCCTCCTGCCCTCTCCCTTTATAGCTGAGCTGACGTCATATGGTATGGAATAGCCCACTGGTCAGCTCAGGCTGGCTGTATCTTCTCCCCCATCCTGCCCCCCATCCTCTGGTGCCGTGTGAGCACTGGCAGTCATAACACGGGTGTGTTATCAACACCCTCCAGCTCCCAGTGCTGCAGCATGAGGGCTGGGTGGGGAAAAGCAGCCCAGCCAGACCCACTACAAAACCACAAAAGTAATGAACTGGTATTCACAGTAATTCTTTTTGTGATGTTGGTATGACACTTTTGAAACTCTCTAAGATACTCTCAGATCACTAAGCATGGCCTTGTTTCCGATCACATCTAATTTAAAATTCTTGCTTCTGATAGTATCTATAGCTTACAGAATTATGTGGCTTTATTTTTTTTTTTTTTTTTATCTCATAGCTTCATTGTTCTGCTGCTGCTACCAGTCTTGATCACCAGATTCTCCACTCTGTCAAGTGCTTTCTCATTTCCTACCATGCTACTCTTTAAGCCCCTACTCAGAACAGAAAGCCTTGGAAAAAGCTTATCTCCCTTAACAAATACCACATCTCGCAACAAAGTGCATTTGGTACCTAAAAAACACATTCACACTGATTTCCATCCCATACTGTAACATCCTGTTTTCCAGTACTGTCCTACTCCTGGCATTCTCTTTGATTGATGATTAGGTATTATGGATGAGTAATTTTCTGCATATTTATTAAAGCTTTTTTTTTTTTTTTATGCCATATATGATACTCTGTTTGGCTTTTTACAATTAATGCAAGATGAACATTAATATTTATGACACAGGGATATTATCTAGAACTACTTTTTTGTTTGTTCACAATGACATTACTCCTCAGTCCCACCATTTCCTATAGTCTCAGAGCTTTTATACAGCATTTCTAGTAAGTATTGTGACTGATAATCTCAGTGCTGTTTTCAGATTTATTTTTCCTCCTACCTGCCTGAAGACTGGACAAAAAAACCCAAAAAACCAAACCAACAAAGAAGACCAACACATTGTGAGCTGACCTAAAGAAAAAACTAACCCAAACCTAAAGATCCCTGAAGACTGCCAAAGCAGTCAAGTACATATCCCATTCTACTTTTAAGCTACTGTATAAATTCTTCAAGAAATTTTCCACTCTCCAAGTCAGTTCAGAAGAAAATACATCTTGCTATGACAGCTGCTAGCAACAGAGTGCAGATTACACTCAGCAGATAGCTATACAGCTTTGGCAACCAACTCTGTGGTCACTGCTGACCCTGGCTAAACCTCTGATGGCGGATAGTATTTCTTCAAATTCTCACAAAAGTGTTTGTTCAGAAGAACAATATCAGAAATACTGAAGTCTATCATGTTTGTTCTATAGTAAGCAATTTATCTGAAACTAAAAAAGTAAACAGAAAGACCTGGTTTGTGTCAGCTATTAAATCCAAATCCTACATCTCATGATATAACACACACCCGGATAATTCTCATCAGTATGTGAGGAGCTCAAGTAAGCGTACTCAATCTTATTCTCAAATATTCCCAAATCATGTTCTTGAAACACTTCCACCACTTAGTCCTAAATCACTAGTTAATCTCAAAATTGAACATATATACACATGTAAAAGAAACAGTAGATTAGCATGAAAAAAAAATACTTTTGTTTCAATTTAATTTTCAGATGCAACCTTCCCTCCCTCAGCTGTAACCTGTACTACAGCAACCATGCTTAACACTTACTGTGTGCCTCCATTGCATGAGTTACAAATAGTGGTTGTGATAACTACAGGAACCTGCAACTGTACAGATGCCGTATGGTACTTATCTACTTATGGTCTGTGCCATGCTGTCTCTCCCTCTCCCTAGTTAGGATTTAACATCGGTGATGTGTCCCACTGATGCTTCCTGTTGGTTTGTAGGCCAAAAGGTTTATGGCAGAATTGGGATACTTTGTAAGCTTTCATTGCATATGCAGTCTGCAGAGGCTGCCTCTAAATAGCCTTATTATGGCCTTGTTCACACATCTGATTTTACTTCCAGCAAAGACAATAACAACAAAAATATCCCCAAAAGACTGGACACAAATTACTGATATGATGCTGGAAAGTATAAGTTATTGTATTCAAAAGAATCATTCAGATAGATAATAAAATGGCAAGTTGCGTTTGGCAGTCTGATTTTTAGATCTCTGCTGGAGAAAATCTGTTGTATGGCCAGAATTTTTCTTTCTCCCACAAGAAGCAACAGAGATGTAACTATGCCACAACATATAGTAAAAGAATTGCTGTTTCTAGATGTAATCAATATCTCTTTCTTCAAAGTGCAGATGTGTTAGCAAAAAGATGCAAGAGACTTTTGCTCCACAAGCCTGGTAGGCTACTGTAGCACTAGTTAATGAGCAGCTGTTTACTGGTGTGCTAGGGAGGCTACAATCTCCCCTAATGTGTGTTTTCTTTTTCAATTTCTATGCCACATATAAACAAACATTACTGGAGTAATTTCATATATATTTCTAAAATGCAAATATGTTGTGAGATTTCAGCCTTGAAAGTGTTTGGGTTGGGTTTTTTTTCCCTAAAACTGTACTTGTATTAAAAAAATATTGATAATGAGGTATCAGAACATGAAAATGTGCAATAGTATTTGGATCTTATTTCTCTTTGAAAGTGTTTCTGAAACCCTCATTATGCAGACTTTGTCATATTAGAGTTCCCATCTTTTGATGGTATTGGTGAAGACAAGGTGAGAAAGCTCACTAATTCCTGTAAATTAAGCTTTCTTCACAACACAGGTTTTCAGATTCAGTCCTGTCAGCCTCTGTATCAATTCCATGATTCACATGAGCTTTGGGTCAAGCCTCAAGTGACAGAATTAATTTATTGGATTCCTATTTTTTCCCCCTTATGACTATCTGTCCCACAGTACTGGAGTATTGATTACTTTAGATCAGGGTAATAGTGTGCTTTTAAGAACTCATTTTTTACCTTGAAGCTCTTCTATTAAACATCCTGTTCCCTAAATAGGCTATAAAAAAAAAAAAGAGAGAGAGAGAGAGAGAAAATTTACCTGATTACAGTTACAAGTCCTGTACTGGAGCTGACTCAAATTTGCTTTAGATGCTTTTATTTCAGAACATTTACTTGTCAAGCAAAAATACACTGTACATTACTGAATATAAATAATAGAAGTTATGAGACAGATGGAGTGTTATTTTGTAAACTGACATTTCATACGCAGGGCAACATCACTAACTACAGTGCAATTTGCATATAAAAATGGACAAAACTTAAAAGACAGCAACAGTTTATTAATTTTAATGTAACCTACCCAAAACGCATAAAGCACAGGTAAATATTTATATATGGGATGTCAGCTGTCTCTTTTAGTCCATCATGATACATTATTATTTACTTTGTATATAACTGACCTGTCAGACTGGAATACAGTTCTGAACAAAGCTTCAAAAATAGAAATTACAGCTTTAAAGTAATATTTTGCAGTTCCTTGCAATTCAAGGATGCAAGATGCCATTATGTTACATAAGAGAGAAGATGGAGGACAAGGACAAATAATTAATTACCTAACTTCACTATTGTACAGACAATGGTGATTCTTCCTTTCAAATCATTTGAAGGTTTTTGTTTTTGTCATTGCTTTGAAATAAAATCAGCTAGGCCTTAACTGAGAATTAAACAATCATAAAATTATTTAAATCAATGTTAAGATACTGAAAAGCACCCTCAAAAGACTCAAAAGTAATTCACTCAAGAAACCAGAAACACATGATCTGTATTCTTGCATACCCATTAAGCTTATTTTTTTTATATTCTGATTTTATACATACATTCGTTTCTGAGCTCACAAATTTCATATATATCATTTTTACATGTAAATACTCAAGTCCAATATCAAAACATTTGTCTTCCTATAGTGACAGGCACAGATCCAACCTAGATGCCTGCATCTCATATTAGCAGCAACCCTGTTATGTGACCAAAGTAGTTCTTGCCTGAGCTCAAAGCTGTATCTTTATTAAACTGTATTACTTCACCCAATCATCACAACATGACATTACAGACATATAAAATCCCATGTAGTCAGCATTAGACTTGCTTACTGATCCCATTTTTACACTTACTGATCACTGCACCTTCATCTTTGGCATTTGCATCGCAGCACAGTATAGCAGGACGGGCTGGAGGATGCACGATGTAGCCAGCTTGAACAAGGCATCATTCTTACACTGTGTCTGGGAACCACAAACCGATTTTATCTACTGGATGAAAAGAAAGCCTAAGGCTAGCACAAGTTATAGCAGTGGCTAGCTTTTACTAAGCATAGGCCATACTAACTTGTGCCTTCATCATGCAAGGGCTTCTCCACCAAACCCTGGTGTTTAAGAGACATACTGCTTTTGCATCAACTACTCCCTTTTAACATGCTATCTGACATCTGAACAGGGCCATGAAAGCATGGAGAAAGGCTACGCAGGGCTTACTGCAAAACCAGACCATGCCTGAAGATACTGAAATCTTAAGGCACATAGTATGCCCACATTAGTTTTAGGCATCTCAGCATAAAGACTCTAAATTCAGTTGAACAATGAAAATGGAAAAAACCTCACAAAACAGGACATACATGCCCTGTTTGACTATTTAAGAAATAAGATACAAATGCAAATCCACACCATTATTGTAGCTATATTAATAGTTACAACACTAACATCATCATCAGATGAGTTATAGAGATTTGAGAACTTCCTCTAGTGCTAAGGTGTGTCAATTTTTATCCCAAAACTCACACAAGCCATATGAACTCTAATTTAACATTTTGCTATTAATTCAGAAGATATTTTTAGTCTATGTGGAGAACAGTATGTTCACCACATGTCTAATTTTATTTCTGAGCAACTCGTTTCAACACTAATGCTTTACAATAATTGATGATGCTCTTGTAGGAGATGGAATGCCATCTCCATGAATAAAATACACCATTTTGGCATAATGCATGAAAATTTTCCCCTTTTGTTGCACTCATAAGAAAGGTACATGGTAGACAAATCACAGGTGAGACTTACAGCGTATGCTGCAAACCCTGATGTATGCTTCAGCCAAAAGCCAGAACTCCATCCCTAGCTTTCTCCTGAAAATAGCTTTTGCAGAGGATATTGCCACCAGCGTGAAGGTTTCCACTGAAGATGGTCTCAGTAGAATATAGGGAAGCAAAAAGCCCCACAAAGATATCATTGCAGGAGTTGAATCTTTTTTTCATTTGTCTGAAATTGCCACACTTATTGTACAGGAAATTATTTGTACCCTATGCATGTAGGACTTTTATCATTCCAGAATCAGGGTTTCAAATTCCATTCCAATTTTATAAAACCAATTCCTGTGTTTGTTTCACTGACAAGATGTGGTACATGTCATTTGCTTCTCAGTCAGGGGTCTATTAAGACAGTAAGATTCTTTTATTCAGAATGTATTACCAGAAGAATTTTAATAAATTTTAGATTGCTGAAAAACAGCATTGTAGATAAAGAAGGCTCTTCATACTGTCTCACTGACATGAGGACACAATACACTTTGAATATTCAAAACTTCCATGGAAATCAACTGTAGTTTTGATCAAAGAGTCAAAGAAAAACTGATACAGACCTTACAAAGTTTGGCCCTCAGAACCTATGTACTTCTGGGACAGGAAAAGATTGCTCTTAGTGCCGTAGAGATAGTTCTATTTTAGACCCTTCCTTTATTGGAGCCCTTATGCACATACTTCATGTAATACTGGTAACAGAGACCTGAGACAATTAGAACTAAAGAGGAATAAAGCCTTGACTGTATTTAATCAACAGCAGGATACAGTCCTTCCTAGAAGAACTTTCCTTTAAAGCAGAAGTCTGCTAGAGGCTGTTCATGATAATATTTTAAAATGTCATGTTTTACATATTTGTGTTAAATACATGACACGAAGTTACAATCAATACATGAGCTTTACTGAAATGCTACTAAAGTAGTTCTATCAGAAACACACTCTGGCACCATACCAGCAAGCGATGGTATTTTTCAAACACATTCAGTTGAACCACTTGATGCTGCTCTCTGCTATACCAAGTTTCCATCAGCTTTCACGCGAATAACAGGGTACAATCCCCTGGGCGTTACCTCATTTCTTCCGAGGGCTACAAGTGAGTTCTCCTGTGATGCAAGTCACTTCTCTCTGTACCTTGTTCTATCCAGCTGTTAAAAGGGTTATAGACCTATGTGTTTGAGGCTGTCAGCTCAAATGTATAGTTAAATAACAGTCTACAGGGAGATACGAAAGACAAAATTACTTCAGAAGATTTACCATGTCTTTTACATAATCTTACAGTAAATCTCAAATACCCAAGCCCGCAGACTGCGAAATAGGAAGTTTTGTACTGACAAACATAGATAAAATTTCAGAAGAGAAAATTCTAACAACTCTGCAGCTGTCTGGCATTACCCATCCAGTTTCCATGGATACAACCATTAGATCAGCACAAACAAAGCAGCTGAAAGTTTGAAATCAGTATTATTTTAAATCACTCTCACAAAAAATCCTGGTGATAACAGACATGTTATAAATATTGACATTCTCTGCTTGAAAAGCCCACCCACAACTACAGCATTGCTAAAAGAAAGGTTATAGAAAGAGAAGAAAATAAATCCAACATTTTACCTTCTCATTTTAGATAAGAAAGACTACAAGCAGCAAGAAAGATTAGTACTATTTACAGAAAAAAAGATGTTTTCATTACATTATTGTTTTGCAATAAACCAAAAAAAGTTTGAAAGAAGCTAGCCTTTCTCTCTCCTTTTTATATAGGAAGAGAGAGCAAGGCCCTAAAAAAAAAGGACATATTTATATGACGTGCTACAATAATTACTCAAACAACACAACTACTTAATTTTCAAGGCTTTCCTTACAGCTTACTGATAGTTTTCTAGTGTCTGACTACATAGAGGCAGAGGGATATACATACACACACACATATATTCATTAGAAGTCTGCATGGCAAGGTTTAAAGAAAAAACAAGACAGACATTAATGTGGAAAACATCAACTATTCAACACAGGAACTATTTAAGTTAAATGGTTTAAAGACTGAAATAGCATCAAGCTATTCTGGGGAAGCAGAATTTTATTTCTGTAAACGAGATACCTTTCCCTGTATAATCCTGACACATCCTATGTTATGCGTGGTGTTGCTATAAAGCTTACTACTATAGATAGTTGGGGATATCTAGAAGCACATATGGATAATTTATCTGTCATGGCATGCTCGATCACTAAATATCCAGGCTACGTCAGTTAGATAAACGGGACATTCAATGCTTAATTAATGAAAACTTTACTTGTTTAGTACTTGTTCCAGAGAGGTTTTTTCATATTATGTAACATTAAAAGTTCGGAAGAAAAGGAAAGCTAGGAAGCAATTGCATTTCTTTATAAAACACACTGTATGTCAACACAGACACGGTGCTTCTCCAAAGCAATGTAACCCAGAAGTGCAAATGGTTTCTGCTACTTCCAAAAAAATCAGGCTAATGGCATGCATTACGTCTGTTCTTTTTTCAGTGCCCAAACAAGCAAGAATTGGCTTAATACCTTATGTGTGTCGTATTATCCAGTTCATAGTTTCCACATAAAGTAGGACTGGTTTCAGACCAAAACAGTTATGTGAAGAGATGCTAAGTTTAACCTCTACTATGAAATCAAATAGGTTATACAAAAGATTCAGAGTCACTGCTGATCAATGGCATCTCATTATATAATTATTTGTAAAACAGAGAGAAAGAAAAGCCTTTCAAAGTAAACAACCAAGTTTAATTAATCTGCATATTGACATGAGCATTTCATAGTCCTTCTCCAGTTCCCAGTTCTATTTTAAACATGAGAGCCAAGTCAGTGTGTGATTTCTAGAAAACATCTCACAAAACCTGCAGCAACAGGAAAATGCTAACAGCCAAAACCGCCAGTATTCTAATGCATAAATGGCAAAAGCACATCCTCCACCTCAGGCTTCAGTTAATTGCTCTGTGTTGTGACCCATACACACATGTATGTATCTACATCCATATATACTTGTACATACGCATGTGTGCGCAGATGGTTAAATAGGCCTCTACCTTTTACCATGTATGCATAACAGCCTCCACTGAAGTATTTGTGGTATTTTTTTGCCTGCAGAAACAGTCTTTAGGCAAACTGCACAATATGAATTTTGGATATTTAGGTACTGTATACACATTTCCAATATTATTGCTCAATCCACTTGCCTTCTTCTAGCCATCTGGAAAATTCAGAAAACAGCTTATGTTTCTCTAGTGTATTACAAGGTGGAATACTCAGAAAGCATATTCAAGGTAAGTAAGCAAGCAAGATTCCATCCAAACAAATGAGAAAGCCATTGTAATTTCTGCTTCACTCATACAGTGAGTAACTAACAGACAGCAGAAGTCAGACCTCTTTTCCAAACACAACTGGCCTCTCCATGATGTAAATATTTACACTTTATTTTCTAAACTGAGGTACTCACAGCATTTCATGTTTTAGTAAAATATACTCTGCGGAACAACAAATCTTTTCTCAGACTCAAATATGGCACATTCTCTGTTTACTCTTGAATGTTTCTATTTTTTCATATACAGAATAATTCACTCATGGATTTGGTCATTCCCTGATAATGTGAACAATTTTAGGGTAATTAGTAAGGGATTCTTTTTTCTTTCACTGCTTTCTTTCCAATATCAGAGGCAAAGCTGTACGCCAATGCTGTTCTATGACTTTGATGACTAATGTTCATGAAGATCACATTAAATACTTCCATGCACAAGAGATGAGGTGCAATTACCCTGAAAAGACTCTCCTGAGTCCACTTAGTACTGAAGTCTGCCTTCAGTAAGCTCTTCCCCTTAGTCTCAAAATGACTTATCTTCTATGTAAAAAATGTGTCTCTTTGATGTCTGTTAAAACAAAATAATTTTTGAAGACACACACCATTTCCAAAAGCTTTATCATAGCCTGTTCCCAAAGTACAAACTTTGGGAACTTGATGGCAAACAGTCAAGTCTTCAGAACAGAAAAATCCTATGACAAGCTTTATGGTTTCTGCCCTACAAGAACAACAGCAAAATCACAAATCCACTAGGCTCTGAAACACAAAAGCCATTAAAACTGGGAAATTAATTTCTCAGGCCACCACAATTGAACATAACATTCTATGGAAGCACACTCATCTGGGGTCATATCCATATTATTTATACTTTTCCATTATGTTACAATAATTTGTATGGAATTTTGTGAGACAACATTTACATTTATATTTTATTTATTTTATTTTCCTGTTTCTTCCTTCTTCTTAATTTGCTTTGTGACATTTCTACAGCAATTTTAATGTAAAGAAAAAAAAAAAAAGATAATTTCATGCATATTCTCAGTGAATTCCACTGAGAATCAGTATTGTGGTGTTACTATGAAAATACCTTTAGTTGTATTTGTTCCTTTCAGTGGAAGCACAGTCAAGTATCCAATAAAAGCATTTAGAGAAATCTGCTAGGACTACCTAGGCAAGCACATTTCTCAAGTAAACGGAAAAGTATTTTTGGGAAAAAAAACCCCCAGGAATAAAAGGCACTTTTAAATATTTTTGTGTATAACAGGTATTTGGTGAGAAAGATTAAGCATATAAATGAATTAAACTTTTCATTTTCACCACTGATAAAGACCTCATTTAGAGCCTAAAGACCCAGAAAACTGTACAAAGCTTCTTATAGGATATACCAAGTCAGGCAATCCACGTGAAAGGACCCAGCATTGATTAGAAAGACAGCTGCACAAATACCTTCTCAGGCTGACATGGAATTGTTTTAGTACATCATGTACCAGCTTTAGGAAAACCTCAGTTCATAAGTCAGTGCAACAGAAAGGTATACCTTACATTAAGCCTTAATACTGTGTTTCTCTAGGCTATGTGAAATACCTACAGAAGTGATTCTGTAGGAAAAAAAAAAAAAGGAAAAAAGAAATTTAAACTATCTCAATAGGTTTAGGATTGTGAAATCAAAGACAGAGTAACACAGTAAGATTTAAAAGGTTTGTGTTACATTAAAACATTAACATTTCAAAAGCCTTCATTGAACAGAAACTAGGATATGTTGTATTCAACGTGCCATAGACTGAATGACTAAATAGACATGTGCAGAAACCAAGAAGAACTGCCATATTAAAGAACAAAGAACAACATGAGCAACTAAGTTGTTTCTATGGTTGTATGTTTGTGCAAAACCATCTTGGAATGAAAATGAAAGAGTAGCATAAGGAAATAAAAGCAGATTAGTAGAATTATCCAAGAGCAAAGTAAAGATTCTTGTTGGGTTTTGTTTTTTTTTTTTTAATTCTAAACCAACAAGAGCTAAAATGTCAAATGATAGTAAGAAGGGAAAAAATAATTATGAGAGCAAATTTTCTGGAAGTGAGTTGCTAGTAGACATGCTATAGACAGCATCATCCTCAGGTACACCACCTGAGAAAGCTATTCCACTTTAGAGCATATATTAAGCAGAACTGTAATAGTTTTGGTTTTAAATGCATTCCTAACCAAAATATGGTTATTCAAAAGACTGCCTTAAAGGCATAAGTAAGAGGCAAAACCAAACTCTCTTGCTAGTACCACTGCAGCCAAATTATTTGCACTGAGTAGTACTTGACATACAGAGCAGAAAAACAGTTTCATAGACATTGGCAGATATTTCTGCTTAAGAGTCTTCTCTGCATCAAGAAGAGTATCAAATTGCTTCCTAAGAATTTGCATTCACACTATTCCAGGTTTGAGGAAACTTGTGGTTTTATTTCCCATCCACAGCATACTGTCAGTTTTTGTGCCCTGTTATGTAACAGAGTGGGACTGACACAATGTAACCTGACTTAACAGAACCTGAGCTGTCACCTGTGAAATCTGAAAAAGCACTTTTCCAATGATGCAGTGACATGAAACATTTTTTTTTATTAATATCATCTTATTTTTTAATACTTAAGGGGGGGGATTCTATCAAAATAAATACTTCCAAGGATCTATGAATAAGCATCACCAACAGCATCAACCACAGATGTAAAGGTTAGTTAAGAATGGTGGAATAACACCCTTTTTACTCTATTGGAGGCATGTATTTAGACATCATCAGTGTCACAGTAAGCAGACTATAAAAGCTTTTTAGAGAAAAACAAACCATTATTTACTCTCCAAACTTGTGTATCTGCATTTGTAGCTTATGTGATTACATTCATGAAACTCATACATATGAAACTAAAACCTTATTTGAGATACAAAGCATGCATGCAACATTTTACACACATTCTGGTCTCTACATGTTGCCAGAGTGCCCTTAATCTGTCATCTACTACTCCTGGTGATTGTGAAGCTGATGTCAGTACATTGACAGTGTTGGTACTGAAGATAAAGTACCATATGATTTTTCATATGAAAGATTTCATTATAAAAGGAAGATTCAACAAGACATTTCTTCATAGATTCATTACATCTCTTTTAGATTCTGGTGGGCAACTTTAATGAGCTAAATTAGCTCCCTGTGACAACTGCTGAAGCCAATCCAAGTAGGAGGTGGTACTATTCCTCCTGGTAGCAAACCACTGTACCACTCTAGCCAATTTTTGACACCTCACCAAAAACCACGAGGTTCCAAAAGATTCAGTAAGGAGCATAACAGTTTATATACTCTAAAATGAGTAATTACTACTCTGCTTTACTGTACTGTTCATTTTTATCTTTTGTTAGGTCACAGCACTCTCAACTCTCAACAATTCAATGCAACAGTCCAGCTAAATAAATAAATAAAATCTGTAATTCTTGACTCTGGGAAGACTCCAACATTCTCCACCAGGTGAGACCAAGTACGCAACATGCAACTGCATGGTTACAGGGAACTGAAGCAGACACTTCCCCTTCTCCTAGCGAAGACCCGAACCAGTCTGTGCGGGTCAGCCATCTGTGAAACTGCCACCTGAGCTGTAACCTTCATCGGCAGATCAGCAGAGTCATTGCCTTCCTGTACAAGACTTAATACCAGCACAACTGAGAGAACGTAGCAACCAAAGTGTCCTGGTTTGAGTGAAAACAGAACTAATTCTGTTCAGTAATTTTACTTTTCAGCTTGGTTCTTCTAACTAACTGCACTTTCTGAAGTTAGCAGCCTGTTCTCACAGACAGTGTCTGCTTCTAGCAGTGATAACACCTTATGTTTAGAGTTACCACGAAGGATTGGTGTGCAGACCAAGGCCACTGCTGGGTCCTGTGTACCACACTGGGGGGTGCAGGAAGTGAAAGGCTGCACCTGCAGGGAGGAGCGGACAGGACGGGTGACTCTAAGCTGACCAACAAGCTATTCCATCCCTTATACGCCATATTCGGTCTAGAGCTGAGGGACCCAAAGGGTCTCTGGGCTCTTCTCTCCCCTCTTGGACTGCTTTGCCAGCTTTTGCTTGGCTTGGCTTGGGTCCTCTTTTGGTTCCTTCCTAGGAGCACCTAAGGAGGACTCTGTCCGTTCTGCCTTCGATCCGGTCTGCGTGTTCCTGAACCCAGTACCAAAATCCAGCTCCTGAACACAGCTCCCGTCTGCTGCAGGGCCCAGTCTGGGACTGCCCCAGTGCCTGCTCAGCATCAGTGGTGACGGTGATGGAATTACCATCAGGGGGGTTGGGTTCCATACTGGTTTTGTATATATTTGTATATATATTCCATTATTATAATTATTAATTTCATTTTCATTAAAGCTGTTCTAGTTTCCTTTTCTAATCGCTAAGTCTCTCTCCTTTATTCCCTTTCTCTTTCCCCTCTGGGGAGGGAGGGGGTTAACAGAGAGTGTCTGTTATAGGTCTAGGGGGCTGCCCTGACCCTAAACCGTGACACAAAGGAAGGGAAGAGCAAGATGGAAACACAAGCTTTTATTTCCGTTAAACCACTACCTTAAAAGTCGACTGGCATGAAATTCAACCTCTCAGAATCATTTTCTTCAAGAATAATGATAATTAAGAGGAAAGAAGCAAAGAGAAAAAAACAGGGTTAAATAGAAAACAAGTGGGAGAAAATAAATGAAGTAACAACTAGATACCACAGAAAAAAAAAAAGGGGGAAACTAGAGCAGAAAGCAACATTTCAAAAATTATTTGCATACTATTTAAAAAAAAACAACTTGCAAGTGAACAAACATCTTGCTCTGCAATTCTCAGACACATTGGTGCAAATCTGTATTATTTTTAAATGTTTGACATTCTGAATGTGTCAATCTAAGTGCATTTTGTAGGACTCACTGAGAGAAACAATATTTCTTTTAACTTCATGCACATGATGAAATTTTAATGACCCTGCAGTCTACCTATCCTTTTGCAGTACGGTTCACTGATAGGACTCTGAATGTTTCATTCAAAATTGCAGTCAGACCACAGAGATCAGCTTTTCATATTTAGTTCCTATCACCCTCTTCTTATTCTTGACATGAACTGTAAAACCCTGTCTAACTGCCAGCCTCACTGCATCAAAAAGCAATCTTTGATCTTATTCCTATGGGCCTCTATTGGTATGGAAAGATTTGATGATCACATATTTTTTGTATAACAATGTTCTCCAAAAATCCCCTTGAACACTTAAGAAGCATTATCTAAACTGATTTTTGGTAAAATACATTAGCAGAAGACTCAAACAAACTGTTAAAAAACCCAAGATCTGCTGAACATGGATGTTACAATACTCTGTTTTGCAAAAACGTTTTGATATCAACCCCTAAAACCCAGTAAGCTGGGAATCTATCTCCAGATCACTGCTTATATAAACAGGAAACTGCTTCTGGCATCCTTGCCTGGTGACTTAGCTGTTCTTGGCATACTGCTTCCACGTGTGGCAGAGTAATTTGCTGCCTATGTCCTGAAAGCACAAACCCTTCCAAGTTACACCTTGCTTAAATCTTACTTCAGTTTTCATGGCAATGCTTCAGTAAATTGTATAGACTAAAGAAACCAAAACAGAACTATTTGTGTGACAACAGCAATAGAAAGGGGAAAAAACCCCAATCCAAAAAGCCCAATCCCCAAATGCAAATTGGTCTTCAGTTTAAAAAGAACAAATATCTTCAATGACAGAATACTATCTTCAGAACTTTTAAAGTTAATTAGGCAGAGAACCTTGAGAAAAAAATACAATAGGAATTATGCACGGAAGTACCATTTTCAACAGTGAGGCAGACTTCTATCACCCAGATCCTTAGCGATTTTGAAAATTTTATGTATTATCACAGTCTTCTAAATGTCTGTGAAAGCAGATGGAATGTTCTTTTCATATTCAGCTTGCACTTCTGGCAGCATCCAAAATTACCTGGTAGGAAATGTAGCAATGTGACCAGCAAATGGACAAAAACTGGCCCAGATATATTCTGATTCTTCTGAAACTATGCTATTGATAGATGGTGGAAGTACATTGCAAGAAAGGACTAGTTACTGAAGGCTAGCACTAGCCTCTCTAACCTGTGCAATAGGAACCTTTCCTTATTTTATTACCTAGTGGTAGGTGCAACCACACAACATATGGCATTCGTGCTTCATAAGAATGGGAAATTTTACACAGTCCAACTAGGTTCTTACAAATATTCCCTAATACAAGACATACACAATGAATAGAATTTACACCAACATACTCAGCTGGTAAAATACTAATCTACATCCACTTTATCCGATTTTATTAATCTCAATAAATATCTTGCCCCCCCACCTCATCATCATACAAGAAGATGCAAGCTTAGCAAGTAGTAAGATACAGAAAATGCTACCACATTCACAACCCTTTCCTGTCACCAATGCACTGATTCTTAGTACAATGAGTACTCTTCTCTGCTCATTCTATTTCTTGGAAGATGGAATTTTTAAATACTACTTTACTGATGTACTATGGTATAGAATACTGCATATATATTATGATCAATTAAAGTGCAAAAGAAACAATGTATAATACTGCTCTAGATCCACGAGTCATCTCTTCAAACATATCTTCATGCACTTCTTCATTCTGGTATGTATCAAGTTACCATATTTACATACCAAAATATAAGGTAAAAAGGTAAACAACTTAAATGTATTTTTCCACTTTACAGCCACCCAGTTTGTCAGTCTCAAGAGCTCCAACAGCATCAGTGACCAGAATTTTCAGGTAACTTCTTAAACTGCACTCATGGCAGCAATTTTGTGAGATGTGTACATTCTTACATAAAGCAATTCCACAATGCTTCTTGGACATTGGGAAAAGGGTTTAAAAAAAAAAAAAAAGTTTTTAAACGTGCACATTATTGCTTTGGTGTCACTGTGAGAAAGAGCACAATGTATCTACTGAATAGTGGTTTTATGAGGAACACTGGAAACAATTACCACTTTGCAACATTTTGCCTACCCTCTTCTTTCATCTAATTGTCTCAGCTTAACACGTAGTCCTCATTTTAAAAATACAACTCACAGAGGTGCTAAGAGATGGTATAGCATCATCATACTATTACTGATAGAATTTATGTGCAAGACACAGAACAGAAAAACTAAAGTTAAAGGCCAAAACCACAATACAGATTACAGTGCAGGAATGCTTAAATGACACAAGGTTACTTCTCAGAACATGATCATATTCACACACATTTCACATTGTACTTTTGCATTCATAGTATTATTCCTTCCAAGTAAAGAAATAAAATCTTTATCTTGTGTGGCAAACAAGCAAATCTGAAATAACAGTATTGGATTTTATTATACTGTTAAATTTTATACTACACACATTAGGATACACATTATACTACACATTATACTACTCACAATAGGATAACTTTCTGATATCTTTATATATCACTTTAGCTACTAGCTACTAGCTTCACTTCAGCTACTAAAGCTACTAGCTTTAGCATGAAATCTGACTACTGTGATCTACGTAATGTGTCTATCAGTAAACTTTGGAGTTAATGGGTTTTTCCTGCCCAAAATGATTGCTCAAGTAGAAAAATTAACTGTTCACAAGTAAGTAAACAAAACTCTTTGATGAGCTCACGAACCGGTTTCCATAGAATCATTTTGCCGAAGTATTACTCATTAGAAGGTTTACCTCACTCTTTGTTTGTACATTCTAGAGAATATCCATATTTTTCTTTAAAGATTTCAGCTACAACTGCTGTATTACTCATTTGTGTCTCATCTTGACTACCAAACATGAAATCACCCCAATAGTTTAAAAAGCTTAAATATTTCAACCAGTCCCTTCAAAACAGCATTTCAGAATTTTATAGAAATGAATTCTTCCTGGTCTATTTGGTGAGCACTGTCAAATAATACTAAACTATTTTTGCTTTAACTATACACAAATTCTTGACATGACGGTTGTATGAACCTGAAATAGCCTGAAATAATTTCCACAGCTTTGAATTGCTAATTATTTAAATGGAATTTGTCCAGAACAGTTTGGTTTCATTATCTTAAGTTGAGACATGCATCACAGGCTGTGAGTGGTAGGTCATGAATTTAAAACCTCCTTCTAAATTGAAGAGTTCCTCCACTGTAATCTATAGCACAGCAGGCATACTTTTTATCCAAATGACTTGAATCACCATGGGAAAATGTAATGAGGGTTTCCTTACATGAGTTAGAGATTTGAAGCTTAGCAAATTCAGAACAAGCATTCCTCAGTTTTCTAGCCTTGAGAGACAGTAGCATTCTCCACTATTACAACTGCTCACATAAGCAAAAAACAGATTCACAATTCACTCTTTTGAATTCATTCAGTTCCTTTCTGTGCAAAAGCATTCATCCAAGAACTGACAGAAAAAGCTTTATGCCTTTTTAAAACACAAGAAAGGACAGTACCAAAGATAAAGAGTCCAGAACAGCAACTTCGTAAAAATAAATCAATCTACAAGGAAAAGGTAAGGACCTGCAAAAGGAAGAGAGAGAAAATACTCGGGCTTTTTTCCCCTGAAAGTATACTGAACAAAGAAATAAATTACTAATACTGAAGAAGGAGAAGCTATTTACTTTGAAGAACGTTGTTTTCCAAGGTTTGCAACATCAGCAATTCATCAAGATATCTGCTTAGTTATATCATTGCCATAGCCTGCTTTTATTTCTACTGAATTAAAGAGACTAGCTGAAGCAAAGTAGTATTCATAGTATTCAAAGTAGTATTCATAAGCCAGGTAATTAGACCTTGTCCCTGTATTTAGGGAAGAGTCAATAGATTGAACAGTTCCAAATTCTAGACTGCTACTTATGGTTTATCTCACCTTCTTAGTAGCACCTGGGATCTCCAAACACTACTATTAGAAGAACTTAAGCTAGAATGTTCTGTGTACTTTTCCTTACTGTACAAATAAAGATTATATAAAATATAATTTGAGGAAAGCATAGTTTTCCACAGTGGCTATTGTATACTAGATTTGCTAAAGCTTACTTAACTTATTATAATGAGAAACAAACATACAAAAAACCTCAACAAGTTATCATTCACTTCAAAAACCAATCAACTTCTATTATGGAGGGCTCCCACACAAACTCATTTGAAAAGAACTTGGATATTGCACTACTTGGGTTATCTGCATTGTTTAAAAACAGCTATCACAGATCTTTCCACAACTTCATCTCCTTTCCATCTTATGACTACTAGTCACAGCATTTTCCAAGTTAGGTTCAAACGTCTTGCAAAACTCAGTGGTTTGGGAGGAAAGGGGTTGCAGACTCTCTTGACTTTTCCCTTCCACTTTCCAAAGGTATTGGTACTTCTCATCCTTCCCCTTCTGTGGGCAATATATGTACACCCTGACCACAAACTGTTATTGCATAAAGACTTTCAGATTACTTTGGGCAATATCTGACCAGAACTCATCACAGAATGAAAAGGCCCCATCTACAACACAAAGAATCAAGGGTGTAAAAACAGAACTTTTGGAAGCCATCAAGCTGAGCAGGTGTCTCCTACATGAGTCACTGCTGGCAGTGTAGTCGATATAGTTGTTTGTGTAATTGCAAACAATTACGTCTCTATGATATGTGTGCCACACTACTTAATGGTATCAGTGTGCTGACAATGCCAAGCACATATAGCACTCATAGGTTTTTTTTTTTTTTTTCCAGCTAGTCTCTTGGAAGGAATAATGTGAGAAGTGAAAGAATATTCAAAATGAAGTCACTCTGCTATAGCTGCTAGGTGACCTCGTTAGTTCTTCCCTGTTTAGTGGTTCTATAGGGACTGTCAAGTGCATATGAATGCATTGTTTCTGTCTTTTTCCAACAGAAGGAAGGCACATTCACAAGGTTTTTATCTGAACCAACATACAAATAAAAAGTAAATTTACATTTTTGTAAATTGTCTACATTTATCACTTTGTCAGCACAGAAATTTTGCTGAACATATAAAAAGGAGGAAAAGCCAAGATTTTTAAATATTCAGAAGATTATGTTGTTGACAGAATAACTGACTGAATTAAATAGGGCAGAAGTTATTGCATTGTAAATATATATATATAAAATTAAATCAACCAATAACTGTCTTCCCTTCTACTGCCTAGAATTTTTTTTTTTAACCTAAAATATTGCTACTAACATCTTACAGCTTTCTACACAACACCTTATGCAAATCTCTACTGACATTTACATATTAATAGATCTGAAAAAATCAGCTTATCATCAGGACAGTAAAGTACCACGTGTTTATACAATAATAAAAATATAAGAAACAGACTTGGTAAATCTCAGCAACTCATGCAGAAGCTGGGCTTTTCCTGGACTTAGGGAAAATGAAGGTGCTTGGAGGTGTGGGATATTGGCTCAGACAACTGAAAAGGCAGTCCACATGCAGGACTGCCCATGTAGGGGGGTAGCAGGAGGCTGACAGGACTGGACCAACTACTGGAAGGTCCTGAATGTCAGAGAAACTGGAAAGTGAGTTGTTGCAGATGCTTCTAATGCAGCAACATGCCGGTGAACAGAAAGAAGACCTGTGACAAAGCTGTGATCTCAAGTCCTTCTAGCCACATGTCACCACAGGCATGGTGTGGGACCAACAGCTTCCCCAGCAAGGAAGGCAGGGGCTGAGGCAGGTGAAAAGCCAAACTGTGGCTTCTATCCCATACTCATAAGTAGGCTACAGTGCAGGCAGGATGCAGGTAAGCTGCCTTTGGCAGCCCCACTAAAAACTGGTTCAGATTTATTCAGGAGACTCAATTTTTCTGCTATATCAGTTTTCATCTTTTGAGATTTCCATCCCTAGCTGTCCAAATGGGCAATCAAATACTTCATGTGCATATATACTCTATTCAACTGAAAACGCAAACAGCCTGCTACAGACATAATTGGTCATTTCTGTGTTCAGCTAACTGACTGACATTAGCAGCACTTTATACACATGCAGATCCTAGAAGGCATTTCTTTAAAGCTTCCCTTTCCAAAGTCATTGCAATTGCTTCAGCTGGACAAGCAGAACCAGCAGCCACCAAACACATCCTGCTAACGTACCTTAACTCCTGTTCACCTTGTCAAACAACGGAAGACCAGCACACACTCAGGGAGAAGTCCCACCAGACCTGGTACTGTGCTTGTTTTCAAAGAAACGAAATGGTAAGTCCCAGTCCTTACAAGAAAGGACTGACTAATGGGAGCCGATGCAGCCCTCCCTCAGCTGACCGAGAGTGGCGGGAAAGTGTGAGGAGGGCCATCCTCCGTTTTGGGAAGCGTGGCGTCGGCGAGCCCGAGAAAGGTACCTGAAAGGGTGAAGTTTCTCCAGTTGGCTCTGGGCTGTCTCCACGCTCCCTCCCAGCAGCTCTCTTAGAAAGCCGCTCTGCCTGTCACCGTGAAGAGGAAAGGTGGCCGCCCCTGCCATGTCCGCCCAGGGTGAAGAGCCATTGTCGCAGCCGCTCCAGCCTAAGGGGACATGATGGGGCTACTTCTCCTTCTGGTCGCTCGTGTTTGAGGACAGGGAGAGAGGCCACCCTCGCGCCTTTCCTGAGGGCAGAGGACGCACGCGCTGCCCCTGAGGGTGAGTTTCCTTCCGCTTTCCTGTGGCGGCGGCAGGTATTGACTCTCCTTTTCAGGATCTGCGGTCTTTTTAAGTGCTGCTTTTGGAAAAAAGTTTGAGAGGAGGGTATATTTAATCTCGGTGACTGTCAGGTGAGGGAGCAGGAGCAACCTTGGGATTTGGGGTGGCCTTCCTTTGTTCTCCTCTTTTAGGAACTCCTAGTCTAGAAGAGGGTGAGGAATCACTGAAGATCTTCTGTGGAGGCATTCCTGTTTTTATCTGTTTAGCTGAAGAAGCACCCTGAGGAGAGGGGAAGGCAAAGGATGGCGGTGGGTTCTGAGGAGGTGAAGAAGGGGACAGTTATAAGAGGTGCTTGTGTGCAGGCTGAGGGGGTGTCTGTGCTCAGGGATGAGGACAAAAAAGCATCTCAGGGTTGTCAGGCCCCACGTGACCTTTTCCAGGAGTACGGGGATTATGGACAAGGATATACATATGATGGGGAAAGTAGACATTTCAAAAGATTAAATATATGTATATGGTTTATATGGAGATAAATAAGTGGAAGAAAAGAACAAAATGTAGGAACACTGTTGTTTTACAACAGATACTCTAAGATGCCCTAATTCTACAAAAAGTTAGTGTTTGCGTTTGACACTTTGTAGACTTCAGGAAAGTGCCTAGCTTGTTACATTTAAAGGATATAAATGTCTAACTTTTTGAGAGAGTATTTGAGTCATTTAATTTGAGTCTCGGTTTCAGCGATGTTCTTCATCAGTGTAACTGTTTTCAAAATCAGTTATTACAGGTTCAGACTGTAATTGCCAAAGCTTGTTATGAAGGTCTAGAACAAATCTTACTAAATCAAAAATGTCTATATAGTTCTTTAAAATCAACTGCCATGCATGTAACATTTATTGTTGCAACAGATAGAATAACGTGGAGATCACAAAACTCCAAAGCACTAGAAGAGAGAAAATTAGAAACAACAACATCAGATTACTCATGACTGTATTCAAACCATAGTAAGGGTGACTCTGGTATGTCGTAATTTTGTATCAAGAATGGACTAGCTTGATGCCTTTGGTAGTTTTAATGATCTATAAAAGTCTATAATTTAAGGCATTTCAATTTACTTGATCATGTTAGCATTCAACAGCAGAGAAATTATGCTAATAGGATTATTGTTATATTAAAATTGGTGCTAATTTGAGGTTTCTAAGAATACAGATGTACAGCTTAAATGTTGCGTTCTCATTAGTCATGCGTAAAGTAGGTAGTCACTGTTGGAAACAAAATGGCTTGCGTGAACAAAAGATTGCACATCTTTTCATTAGGGGAAGGGACATGCTTGTCAGCAAAACAAAGTGCCTCATAGAAACATATTAGTGAATAAAAGTAACAAGGGAAAGCTGTTGCCCATGGAAGGAAAAGAGAAGGGAAAATGTGACTCTCAGCTGTATTGTAGTTTGCTGGAAACAAAAAACATAATACTATCTCCTATATAAAAATGCCTGGGTTTAATGGGTTAGCTCCACTAGTGCAGAAATAACATAACCAAACTCTTAGTCATCTCAAAGATGAATTGATTAACTTCCAGCTCCAAAAAATAATGTGACTGTGTTTCAAGGAATAAGGAAGAAACTGCAGCAATTGACTCTATAATGAAAAAGTCCTGCAGATCTGCTGTAGAAACCAGTAACTTGAAATGGCAAGACCACATTTTTTTTTATCGATACCTGGAAAATAGCTTATTATTCTACAGGTCATTTAAAGAAAGTATTTGCTATATGGGGTATATTTTAGTATCAAGAAATGAGCCACAAAGCAATGTTCATTTTGTGTTCATTAATGTTCCAGCAGAGCCTTTCATAAATCTGTTTTGCTTTATAAAGCAATAGGAGAGTTTGAGAATACTATGCACGAAATATTTTTACAAATTTGTAACAAAGCTAAGCAGATTTTGCTTTAGTTCTGTTCCAGGCTACTAATACTTAGTGTTCACCTTTACATAACCAACCTGTTTTAATGGACTGTCACAGCACCAATATTAGCATTGGTTTTCAAGAATGAGTTGAAGGCTGTGTTGGTGTAGACACTCCATCCTGTCTTCATCTGCCCCATTGTTGAGCAAAGCATGCCTGGGAATTAGGGTATCCACAGAGTTGACATGGAGTGTCATTTTTTGGTAACACTTTAAAATGTTAGTTTTAGTACTGAATAGCTACGTTGTCTTTGAGGAAATAAGAAGGAGAAGATAGAAGTATGCTTTATTCATGGATAAGTTATCTGTTTAATTTTCATTAATATCTTGATAGTCTTTCCCCCATAAAGCGTTTTGTTCCTCATGATGAAATTTCATACGCACAAATGCCATTTGGAATACTTGGTAACTGGAAAAAGGATACTAAAATTGATGTTTCATCTTCTAATTTAACTATGGATAAGTTTTTTATTGTTCTACAATAAGACACATTGATAAAAAATATAATTAAAGTATGAAACTGCTTTCGAACTTCTGAAAAAGTAGAAGCATGTTTTCATTTTGTATTTAAGACTGATTTTCTTCATGTGCATGACAAAAGCCTGGGTAAATGTAACATTTGTCATTTTGAAAGCAGGTAGGTAATGGAATACACTTTGAAAACACTTGATACATCTATTCTAAACAATAGATTGCTTACTGTATGGTACAGCTGTGTTAACTTGCATTTCTTGATTACTTCATTTTGGTAGGATGCTGCTGGCCATTTATTCTTGAGCTGCAGTTTTTGATTTCTATTGCTTTTCCCCCAGGCAGAATTAGTATTCTGGTGAATGTTTGAGGATATCACTTTTTGTAAGAGTTCAGATCTGAATTTCCTTGATCAAGGAGACTTGAGATAAAATTGTTAGTATCGTACGTGAACTATGTGATCTTCCAAAAACCTCCATTAGCTGTCAGCTTCCCTGGATGCAAAAGAGTTTTGATGGGGAAGCTCTTGCTTGTCATACTGGGCTGTTGTTTTCCTTGTTACTGTTGATTCTAAGAATAAAAGCTACGTCTCTGTTACCTGTGAGATGTCAGGTTTAAATAAGAAAAATGAGCACAAACAGAAAACAAGAGATGAAATGCACTTTCACCCCTTCATTTTCATAGAAGATGTCCTTTTAAATTAGTATTTCAAGACTGTTCTCTTTTTCTTTGGTTGTTATAGATGAATTATCTAGCAGTTCTTGCAGAGACATAAATCAGATCATCATAATAATCTCAGCTTTTTCATGTATTTTAGCAATATAGTTGCTGTTTCTGGGTAGCCTTGAAAGAAACAGAATATACTTTTCAGGTTATGCTAGGAAATATATTTTTATGATTTAATTCAGTACAGTCATCCCTTTATATTTGTTATCTGGAATCTTGAACTTGATATTTTCTCCAGATTTTGTCAGTAGTATACTTAATGACCTTTAAGCTTTGTTGAAGTGTTAGTCTAAACAGATGTCACCTCTTAGCCTCCATTTAGAATGATTCAGGTGCTGGAATTGATTGTTTCACTTGTGAATATTGATGGCTTTCTCCATGCCATCTGGGATGGATAAGATCTTCTTAAATAGTTTGAATAAAATTCTCTGTCTACTTCACAGGTAAATATGAGAGACTTGTGATTTCATCTCTGAATTCTTCATATCCTTTTATACAATAAATTAAAATTTAGAACCCTTCACCTCCAAATTATTGAAATATTGTTAATTTGAAGCAATTTTTATAATATTACTGCAGTTAAACTACACATTAATTCAAAACTGTTGCACTTACAGGCAGTATATACTTCAGTTAATGGTCTTGTTATCCTTGAGGCCATGGGGCAGCTTGCACCTAGGAGTTCTTTTTAGATCAGTTTACTCAATGTTTTGTTGTTTCCTTGCTATGCAGTTTACTTAGCTTGTGAGATTCCATTGAGGGTGTCTTTGTTTTAATGTATGTTTCTAAAACTGAATAAATACTTGTATTATTTTAACTATTCTAGACGTAATGTTGCTGGGGTGAAATAAAACAGTGCTTGACATACCTTATGGTTACTCTTCTGAAACAGTCTTTTGAGTGCGTGCAGTTTTCCATTTAATGCTATGTCCTCCTCTAGGAACTTTGAGAAGTGAGAGGGGATAGTTTATGCCAAGACATTTGTACTGGGGTCTGTACTGGTAGTGGCATCCTTGTCTTGTGATCCAGATAACATGAGCCTATTGCTCAACAGTGATCCAGTGCTATTGATCTTGCAGTTGAACTCAATCTGTTTCAAAATCTTCAGAGACAGTTTCCTTTCTGAAAACCATCCTGGTTTACTACTTACATTTACTGTTTAAAACAGAAAAATTTATGAAAATTGACTAACTTAGTGTTATAACCACTTTGTATGATGCATGATATACTCAAGTCTGAAATGTTTATCTCTGATAGTCAGTGCATGAATATACTGCATCACTATAGACGTATTATACTAATTATTACCTCTAATACTGGGGAAAATTATTTTTATGGAAAGCAGAAATTGTTTTTAACATACTTGCTAATACTTTGGTTTAGAATGACCTTTAATTTGTACAGTCAGTTTATATTTTTTATACAGCTTTTGATTCCTGCAAGGTGATGAATAGTCCAATTTGATCTCAGTTGTGTGCTGAGAATGGCTAGGGTCTGCTAGATGTAACTATGGTGCAAAGATCCCAAGTGACAGTAAAGCTGCAATTGCTTTTTATTAATTTCACAGAAATAGTTTTAAATTGTAGTATATGTAATACAATAAAGATGAATCCTTATGACTTTTGAATTTTGGTGAAATTATTTTCCTCTATGGCTTAGCATCAATGTTGGGAAATTCTGTTTGGCCTTTGCTAAAGCAAGATATTTTAGACTCTGTAATCCCAAATTACCTTAACCTGTGAACCTTTTGATTCCAGCAAATCTTGTTTTAAGGCAAGCTTGTCACAGGAGATTTTTTATTTCGCAAGATCTTGGCATTCTGTTTTGCCATGTGATGTAAGAATAGTTATTCAATAACCCTGTTGATAAAAAAGTTTCTGTCTGATGGCTGAGCTGTTTTTAGGTAATGGTGACTGTGGTATTCCGTTCTTTAAGGCTCCCTGTTGCAGTTCAGCAAAATCCAAAGATGCTGGTGTGATATATGGTGTCAAAATTCGTGTCGGCGGTGTGGTGAGGCATGCTGGGAGAGTCACTGATGTAGATAAGCTGTGGAAAAGTACTGAACCAACAGAAGCAGGAATGAAACAAAGTTTCCACATGACAGTTGGTGATTGGTCAAACATGCTCATCATTTGTCTGTCCGCAACATTTGTGGCCCAGACGGACCTTATAAGGACAAGGAGATGAGGTGGAGGTCGGGTGAAGGACGGAACTGGTGAGGAAGACTACAACCTTCATCGTGGACGACCACCAGAGAGACCACCAGGACAGGGAATGCATGCGCTAAAGCGGGAACGCCCCTTCCAAACCACTTAATTACAATGACCCTCCCTCTTCTTGGAATTACTATGAATATGCATCAGGATAAAAAGTATAAAAGAGGGTCTGTTGTTGTGTCCTGTGTGCGTGTTGGTAGAGTGAAGACTCCCCGCGCACCCAGCGCTGTTTACTTGCCTTTTATTAACCCCCTATAATAAACATAATCATTAATAGTTAATGGATGGAATGTTTATTCATAACACTGGCTTGTGTGGGTTTTTTGCATAAAGATTTTACTAAGCAGTGAATGAATGCCCTGTTTGAAGTAGTAATCTTGCTTTTCAAATTTATTCTAGCTTCTGTCGGTCTGATATTTAACTGTGTAACCAATAAACTCATGCAGCACTTTCACATCAACAAGATGAACTCCTTCAATAGCTTTTTCCCCCCCTAACATTTTGACAAATGAAAGGCATATTCTTTCCTACCATTTTTTTTCTGGCTTCAGGCATTCACCAGCTAAACCTTACATTTAGAACTGTAAAACCAAGGCCTGCGCCTACAGTTTCTAGCCTCGCCTGGTTTTTGCCTGCTTTATTCTTCGCACTTTGATGCAAGCTTTCCTGTCACATAACTTAAATCCTGATACAAGTTTTATTTTTTAACTGATTTTAATCAATATGATGGAACAATGCAAATGAATCAGGGAAACTATGATGATAGGTTCCCTCTTTTTTTTTTTTTTTAAATATCAAGATGCTTTTTCTCCATAAATATTTTTTATGGCTATTACACAGACCATATTTTTTTTTCAAGTCTTAAATTTGTCGTCCAAGTAAGTGTCTAACTAATATTTCACAAATAGAAAAACAGCAGCACACTGCATGTTGGCCAAAACTTATTGCATGCTTCAGTAGCTTTAAATATGTTTGGAAAGACCTAGGTTTAATCAAACTGCATGTAAAATGTCAGTCCTATATGGAAAAAACCCTAAAAGATTATTATAATCAGGTATCTTAAAATTGCTTTAACTCAGAGTAACAATATTTACCTTGCAGAATTCTGAGGACAGTGATCAATCCCCTACAGTAAGTGGGGTACCCGGTACTGCTGGTGTCAGATAATAAGGTGGAATAACTGCATGAGATGTACAGTAGACATAGAGTCATAGCTAACATCTCCATGAAATCAAAATTTAAAACTGTTATTTCTGCAGAAGGCTACGTTGGATTCTGTAAGCAGAAAAACAATTCAAAAAAAGCAAATCTTAGTGCCACACGAGCAACTACTAATTGATATCATTTTTAGTACAGTTCAGACAGTAAGAACTCCAAACTGAGGTTGTTCTTAGTCTCTGTTGAGTCCTGTGCTGGACCTTGAGTCTTTGGAGAGTAATTTGACAAGCTCTGAAAATTGTAGTATTGAGGGCAGATAGAATGAATTGTAAGTACCCACTTTAATTATGAATTTTCTATCTTTTCTGACCATAATTTTTGTAGTTTGATGTGATGATTGCTACTCTGACATTTGTAATAACTGTATAGATTAGACAGAGATGTAAGTACTGAGGAACAGGGCATTTAGCACAATTTATAATTATCTTAAGTTCTTTTAAGGCATTCTGTCAGAACAGCTAGAAAGCTGAACAAAGAATGCATCTGATCTGAATTGATGTGGTGCACATTGATTACAATTAGAAAACTTTGTGGCTAGCATACATTAATTGAAACTTTTGCTGAAAAATTATTTTATGTGAACTGTTACTGTCAGTGTCAGCATACTTGAATTCTGTTGAGCCATTTCGTTGATATATGAAAACAGACATTCTTACTGTTTTTGCCATATGGAACACATTATCTTGAGAAGATAAAGTGCTTTCACTATGTTTGGTTTGTATTGCTTTTTTGTGAGTTGTCTGGTTGGTTGGGAGGGTGTTCTGATTTTTTTTTTTTTTCTTTTTCTTTTCTCCTTTTCCTTTTCCTTTGGGTTTTGATTTTGTTGTTGTTTGGTTTTGGGTTTTTTTTTGTGGAAGTAAACATTCTGAATCACTTAATTGCAACTACTTTTTCATTTACAACCTCTTTTCTTGCAGAATTTTCAAAAGGACTTAATGGAATAGCTTATTTAATGCCTGTCAGTAAAGCAGAAGTGTGAATTGTCAAAGATGAAGCTTTTAATGTCAGGGTGACTGCCAAAACAGGATTACTGAGAAACTGAATGGTCTGGATTGGTATCCAAAACAAACTTCTAGAAGACAGCTATGGCATCTGAGGTATAATTTGTGCCTAACATAACTGTGCTGACAAAAGCTGCAAGCTCTACACCTGTACTACCAAAAATAGGGTTGTGATGATGTTGCTAATTACAGCTCTCATATCTTTGATAAATGATTGTCATACAGGTCAAGAAGAGATACTATAATGTGAGCAACGCCCAAGAATTTGAATATCAGAAACTGTATGGTTAATTATCATGTTAATAGCTTTGAAATATATTGTTGGGTTTCTGGATACTGAGGTCTATGTGGTTCAGGTATTCCTAGTATTCTATGTGTAGCAATACTACTGCAATAGTAAAAAGGGGAGAAAGAAAATGTAAATGGGACCAGATTTCCTCTCTTTTGGCTTGGTGTTTATCATTGCTAGTGATGAAAGCTCTGTGTAACCCTTGTAATGCTCTGTATAAATCTAGATTAAAATGATGTTGTAGTTAACCATTCTATCTTCAACTTTTATTAGAACTATTTTTTTTAAAAGATTATTTAAAATAATTTTAAGTACATTATTAGAGGGAACTTGCAAAACCAAGAAATGTTACCAGTCTAACCCAGCAGTAGTCAAATTAGCATCTTGGCTATGTAAAATGTAGGTGTAGTAGTAATCTAGCTCCTTATACTTGAAGTGTTAGAGAAGATAAGATCCTGCTTCTTGTCTTAACTGTTATGCCTGAGCCTTAGGGTTTATATGTTGTGGAAGAAATGTGTGTAATTTATTATTGTTTATTATCTAAATCCTCTCTCTTCCATGATAGCAATATAGTGAGGGTGATCAGGTAATTTGAGAAAGAGGTCTATTTTTCTAGGGCAGAGTTCTTGCCTCCTTGGAATGAGTCTTTTGTTGCTATGGTCAGCAAGCATGCTTCAAATAGGTCTAAAGCAGTTTTGGATTATACCACCAAAGTGTGCCAGATTCATTTTCCCATGGTATGTCTTCTCAACTCTACTCAGGTCATCCCTTATGAAAATTATTCAGAATGCTGGAGCTTGTCAGCACAGATAACTTTGAGTGTACTAAAATAGAATATGAAATGCAACATCCTAGTTACTCTGCCATATATCTTTGTCATGTACTTTCAGTGTGCAACAAGGAATCTTCAAAGTTAGGCATTCTTGGGTGTGCTGGGAGAATGTGTGTGTAGATGGTACAAAGAGGCTTGTGGGCTGTTAAGGGTGTGCAATAGTTCACAGCACTAACTGTTCCCTGTTAGACAAATCCTTAGGAAATCACAAGGGCATTATCAATAAAATCTCTTGATTTCTGAGTTAATATGTCTCACAGTTGACATTAGCCATACTAAAATGTTGTATTTTACAGAAGATACACTGTTCCTTAATAAGAAAAGAAAAAAGGAGGAAAAAAACCCCAACATAGGCCTGTTAGTAGTTTTAATAATGTTTTTGTTTTTCATCGCATTAACAGGTGAAAAAGTTTGCCCTGAATGGTATTGAACCCTGAAATCATAATATATGTTTTATACACAAACTAGATAGAAAACAGGATGAGAAGAAAGCAAGCCTTACTTACAACCCATGCTCAGTGAAAAATATCAAAACATACAGTCTTCTAAGAGTTTTTATAAAATAAGTTGCTTCTAATATGTGTAATTATTAAAAAATAACACATAAAATGTAAGTCCTTGAGAAATATTTTCCAAGCATGATTCCAGGGGAAAAAAAAATTAATATGAAAATGGTTGAGCATGCTACATGGGTTTGATTCAGTTTCCTAGTTCTGTCTTGTCATAACTCTCTTAATTTGTGTTTTTCCAGGTGTGATTTTTGGTCTGATGGGTATTCTAACTGTATTTTTTGTATAACATACACCTTTAGACTACAACTTGTCACAGTTAAAACATTGCTAACCTTGTAAAAAAAGTAAAAATGTTGATAGCATTATGTTTTTGAAGAAGATGCTTGAAAGCTGCCTCTAAGACTTGCATAACAGCACTGCTTTTGCATGGCCAGATATAGCACAGGGCGAGACACCAAAAAAAATTGTTTCTTTTCTAAAATATAGAATGTTAGAAACTGAATGACCGGACTATACCTCACTGTCTTCTTCACTACCTGTTTCTCTGCAATGTACATTTACAGCACGCTACCAAGATGAACTCCTGTCTATAAGTGCCAGATCACGTTTCTACTGAGATTGGCAGGTGAATCCACCACTGACCTTAGGCAAAAATTTACAGTTTTTTGACCTACTATTTACAAGTAGATTGAAGTGGTGAGGATTTGAGAACCTGGTGTACATTCTTAACAGTGTACACTAATGGTATGCTAAGCATAATTTTAGAAATAATACAGAAGTTTTTGAGAAAAGACCACAGTCAAAATATCATGAGTCATTCCAGTCTATGTCAACATATCCTTTTAATCTGTGTTGGAGTGGAATCAAGTCACAGATAACATCAACAAACTGGAAACTTATATTGAGATTGATGTGTCCCATTGGTAGTCCATGACACATCAAAAACTTGTAAGAAAAATATCTTGATCTTGAGGATATGAGAGACTGGCAGCAGTGAGGAGATAAGGGTTGTATAGAATAACTAGACTATAGTTTCACTCCTACTACAAAGAATATAAAATTGAAGGATGACTGAAAAGCAATTTTTCAGAATGAGATAATTTGACAGAACAATTGTGAAAAGTGGATCTGTTAGATGTTAATATATAAACTTTGAGAAATAAGCCATCCTCAGTGCAAAATGCTCTATACTTTCTGAAGTGGGATTGTTGAATGTGAGTATGCCTAGACATTAAGTGCTATTAAACTGCTGTGTCACTTTACTGAAACATTTCTAATTTTAGCCCAAGTTAAATCACTTCTCTTTGTATCATCAGGTTTTTACTGAACTTTGAAAATCTTCATACTTTCTTATCATAACATTTTAAAGTAGCTGCATTGTAGCATATTCTGATGGAAACAAACCAGGTTGGCTCTTTTTGTCAGTAAGACTTTACTAGTCTTGTTGGTACACACTACGTTGTTCAGCTGTTGAAGCATCCTCAGGTTAGTTGCTTCATTAGCTGAACAACATACAAGAGTTATGCTACAGATTGCTTTGAACTGTGCAGAAGCACAGATTGACAATATAAGGAAGGATCAGGGAGGAGATATTAAAGCTTAAATAAAGCTTGTGTAGAAGGGAACATATAACAAATTTTGCAGTTGTTCTTTGAAGAAAAGTAAGGAGTTTCATTGCTGGTTTTGGATGAATTTGTATTTCCCATGTCTATATAGGACCAAACATCTGACTGCATGCTAGTTAAAAATATTGACCCTTTTTTCTTGGCAAAATTCATAGAAGTAACACTGAGATTTAAAGTTTTCGATAATACAATTTTTTAACTAATACAAATATCCACGTATATTTTTAGACTGTTTTTGTTTATGTTTTTCAGCGTATTTGCTACATATTTTACTATGTGCCTATCCTTTCTTTTTTATTCTTTGTATATATTGCCAAACTTGCCTAAATGTGAACAGTGCTAGAAAAGTCATTTAAGGGGTGTACCTCAAAGTAAGAGAGACTGAAGATAAAGGCAAAAAACATAAGCATTTAGCTACATATGAGAGAGTATGAGTCTGAAATATGAAAGAAGTTGGTAAGAGCAGAAGACAAAATAACAGAGAGGGGAAGAAAGACTTTAGATCTGTTCAGTGAGAAAATACTTGGAATAAAGACTATAAAAGGAAAAAAGTTGTATCATTAGAAGTGTTCTAAAGCCATAATTGCACTGCTTAGATGGGGAGGGAAGGAAATGAACTGAATTCATTGTCTTGATGATCTACTTAGCAGATGGGCAGAATGAATACATAATAAATTGTGCTTCATTTCTTATATAGACAGCAGTTTCATGAAATATAACAATGTTCTACATTTTCTCCATCTGTTTCTACAAAAAATAATTTATTTCTTCTGTTTTCCTCAGTCCTTCAAAATATTATTTGATTTGAATACCATTTAAACTTGAAGGAAATGGTCTTTGATGTCTCAATCAAAGCCTTGTCATCAAAGGAAAGACATGCCAGTATGGAATTATAGTGCAAAAGTTTGTACAGATACAATTGCACAATTTTGAATTGTTAAAATATAGTATATAATTTGCTAACATGTTTGGGTTTAACTGGTTTGAGTTTTATTTCAGAGAGTAGGCTGTGATATCATATGTGCTCTTTGTCAAAAAGAATTTTCTAAAGTACACAGCAGGATTTGTAGGTTTACTCGCAGAACTAAATTTCTGATGTAATTTATGAGTCATATGTAGCTCACCTGGTATCTGATAAATGCTTGTAGAAATAAAGTTTTCCTTTGTGCTGTATTTACATGTAGCAGTATAATTTATTTCCAGGTGCTTTTGAAAGAAAACCAAACATATAATTTATCTTGATATCATACTCTGTTCTCTTTCACATCCATCTCTTATGAACTCTTTATTTATTCCATACTAATTTGGTATAAAAACAACCCCAAACCCTGTTTCAAACCTGAGGTGCCTTGATAGTATTATTATGTGTAATTTATGTCTTATTTATGTCTTGCTGCTGCGCCTTTTGTTTAATTACAACCCTACCTGGAGGCATGCTCAGAGTCAGGTTTGTTCTTTGATTTCTCTGGGTATCCATGTTTTTTGGTAAAAGTCACCGGAAATGTCCAGGAAAAAATTTTGTAAGCAGTTCATAATGAGGATAGGCTAGATGAAATTAATGCAATTATGTATAGAAGTCAAGCAGCTGACTGCATGAATTATCATACCAAGTCCTAGTGGTTATCCTAATCCCAATTTTCTGCAGTGGCTAATGTTGGGATCACCAGCAGTGAAAGATGCAGAAGCCATTCACTCAACATGTATGACCAAGCTATACAGTTACTTATAAGTTTTTAAAAATAATTATAATCTTAGTTGTCAATGGTTGTTAACCTACAGAAAATAAGTTTTGTTAAAGAAGTTATATTTATATAGACCACTAATAATATACCACTAATTAAAGATATGCCTAGAAGAACTGGAGAACTTTGTAAAATATGGATGAAGTATAGCCATGCAGATTACTTCCTTAAATGTAAAACCTTTTACATTATTTGTTAGCATCTATAGAAGTGGTTTCTGTTCTGTCCTAGCAGATTCAGATTTCTTGCATCAGTTTTATACCATGTATCCAAAAAGAGGCTCCTGGTTGTTCTATAAATCATGAATGTGTCTTAATGTTTTATGGCTATGACTGCATTGTATTATGATGGAAGTTATGTTCCATAACTACTGTCGTAGTCTTCATGACTTTTTTTTTTTTTTTTTTTTAATGTAACAAAATCTAGGATGAAATTGAGAGACAAATGCTTGCTTCTGATGCTCTGCAATAAAAGGCAGCTCTGTTTCAGACATACACCTATCTGTGAAGAGTTAAGCACCTGAAAGTTCAGAGTTCCAGTGAGGTGAGGTTTTTTTATCCTGTGAGGAACTATTAGGCTGTAGGTGCATCAGTCAACCAAGAAAAATAACTTGTTGTAACTTGTGACGAGATCAGTATCGTAGCGGTAGGTTCTTTAACACTTGGGCTGTATTTCTATAAGTGTGTCTATAAAGTGAGATCTATTAATACACTAAGATGTACCAGTGATTTCAGTAGGACTTGCTCAACTGCCTGTTAGATTTCTGAACTGGTTAACCTTAGGCTACCTAACACATCCTTCTGGGTGCTCCATGCTTGGTGTAGGCTATATAGCAGGAATCTTGCTATCACAGGGCTTAATGTATGAATTAAGAAGGTTCTTTTATGGTTTCACTGCTATACACCATTTTATATCACAGTTCAGATGTGTACCAAAATCACTTATTTGGTAAAAGTCCTGTCTTTGCTTTCAAAAGCTTTTCTCATTGCTTTGTTATTCCTCCAAAAGAAGTGCAAGATGCACTGAGAGATCTGGTGTTCAGATTCACTCATTACTTACCTGTATCCTGCAGCTGTTTTCCTTCCTCTTCACATTCCCCTTACTGTGTACTGCTGATTGCAAAGGACAGATTTAACTGCCAAAATGTCTTACTTCAGTGACAGATTCAACCATCCTTTTACTGGAAGTTTAATTTATATGGGTTTGATTCATAGGAATCTAGTCAAAAATTGCCTTTTGGAAAGAAAAAAGCCTTAAAAGGTCATTTGACAAAAATTTTCTGCTCAAAGCATTGAAGATTAAAAGTATTTAAACTAGGAAAGAAGTGAAGATATATTAAGAACATATTTTATAACAGAAAAATGGAATTATTTCTTCTTTCTGAATTAAATGCAAATTTGCCTGTTGTCTTTCTCGAATTCTACTGGATTCACTTCAGCGAATTTGTAATGAGGTCAGAGGTTTGACTGGTGCTTTATTAAGCACAGTACATGGCCCTGCCTCATGGAATTCAAGAATCGTATAAATTTCATATGGGAAGTCTATTAAATGTTTTAGTTCTATTTTAATAATAAGGCCATAAGGAGCCCAGAACTAAATCAGACCTCACATTTTGAATAATTGTGTGGTAAACCAAAGGAGAAGGTGAAAAATGACCTTCACTGAGTGTGCTTTGTTTTCCCAGTGGGAAAGACAGGAATCAAAGGATGAGTGGGAGGCTAACTTTTTCCCCCCCTGCCCCTCTTGATTTATCCCATTCCAGCAAACTGCGCTAAATTCTTTTTCCTGTGATTTACTTACGGTCACACTGGCAATGGTCCTGAGAAAAACAGAAATTACTTCAGAAGTCACAATTTGAATATTCTGATTTTTATATTCCTTATAAACTTTATTTGTAACTGAATTCTAGCTAATTCAATTTACATATTTTTTTTTTTACAAATCTATGCCTTTCTCTGGATTGTCTGTAGTGTGATTTCTTGGCAGAATATTTTCCAGAACTGTGCAGGGCATTCTAGTCTGATTTTTCATGATGAAAGAGAAAAGTGAATGTAAGTTGTTATTAAATATGACTATCATTTAATGAGTATTTCCTTTCTGCATTTTATTTTCTTTCACCTTTTTAGAAAGTGCAATTCAGTTCTGATGTAAGTAAAATGCAAAATATGTACTCTTCTGACTTTCAAGTGAGATCTTTGTATAAAAGGGCATGAATCAAGTTACTAGAAATATCTTTATTCATTCCAGCTGAGTCAACTTCTTTGTTCCTTGAAGGACTAGGCACCTTATTAGAAAAATCTGAATAAGGATTAAGTTCCAAGTATTTGCTAATTCTAGAGAAGCTAATAAAAATGAAATGAGCTTCTCATCAGAAAATAATATTTCATTTTATTAGAGAGGAAATATTGCCGTTTGTGTGTGTGTTGAGTGTGAGAGAAATAATATACAATGATTTTGTTGTTGTTGTTGAGATAACCAGTGGAGAGCTTTTTCATATCTATGTAGAAAAAAACCAGGATTGAGTATACCAAAATATTGAGCTTTTTTTGTGTGATTCTATGGAGAAAGTGTTTGTTTCTTTATAGGTCGTATTTGAATGTGTTTATATATATTTGAACTCCTTTAAGAAATTATAAAAGAAATGCTATACCTGTAGTTACTTTGTAAACAAAACAGCTTTTTTGACTTTACTGCTTTTTGTCAGTCAAATGACAGTATTTTAATGTGCACAGAGTGAATTGTACCTTGCATGAAATACCATTTCATTTACCATCTTTTAAAGTCATGGCATTTTTTGTTTGTTTGTTTGTTTTAATGTAGAAAGGAAGCGTTTTCATTTTGGTGCACATTACTATTGGAATCATGATACCATTCACTTGGTACTTGTTTTTTGAAATTTCTGTTTTCAGACAGCCTGTATAGTGTTTTATTTCAATGAAAAATTCAAGATGCTGTGACACAAGGCAAATACCACTTATGCAGCTGATGTCAGATATTAGCAGTAACTGAAACAAATTGATTTATACCGCATTGTAACTTGCCTGTCTATTCATTTCCAAAAGAGCAAAGTGTACTGTAAGAGTCAGGTTTTGTTGCTTCAGTCTCTCTTGATAATGATTCTAATTTGTGTTGTGATAATGAGATACAGATGGTTTGCAGGTGGGGAATGCCAGGCTTCATTTTTTCTGAGTTGCTCAATTGTCACCTGTTTCACAAACTAAAGAAGCTCTATAGGGTCCTGACCCAAAGCCTGTTGATATAACTGAAAGATTCTACTGGGAATTTATAATAGACCATAATTTCTGCTGTATTTTTTATAGTAATAACTACTTTGCAGAGCAACTTGTGTAATAGTGGATATTCAGAACTCTGAAAACATCATCTTGAGGAAAAATGCTATTCTAGAGGAGTTACGTTTATGTAATCTTCCTCTAATTGTCCCCTTTCTTCTTTGCTGCTCTGTCCTGGAGAAAACCTTTTTCCCCTACTCATTTTCATCTTTTCACAAGCTAGTAAATTGCTTCATCTAAAATGTGTGAGGGATTACATGGAAATCATCTTCAGTATAGTTGCCCATGGAAATAGCTGTGTATACTATGTATGTTTTAGCTACTGAAATCAGTGACTTGATTGTACTAATTGGGCTCTTTTGTGTACAAGTGGTAACAGCAGTGCAATATTTCCACTGCCTCTGGAGTTGGGGGGAAAAAAAGACAGAGCTATCATATGTAAGTCCTTACTTTGTTTCTGAAGACAAAACACCTTGCATTTTATCTGTGTTTTGTGCAAAGAAAGTGTGTTTAGATACATTGTTCATCAGATGTTACTTTACAAACAAAGTGAAGTGAGAGAAAAGACTGCTATCCTGGAGATAGCTGCATTTATGATTTTCTTGCTTGAAGGGACTTCAATGATCTAGAAAATTTGCACCCAGCTCTTGTGTACATCTGAGCTTCTATTCAGGGCACTTCCATGATATCCTGAAAAAAGGTTTTCTGCTATAAAGTGACATTAAAAGAGATAATTTGATTTTTTCTAAAAATTAACCTGATTAAGCTTTGCAGTATTGATTTATATGGTTTGTTTTGTAATACTTTGTATCTGAAATTGCTGCTGCCTGGAAGAACACACCATACAGAATTCATTAGTGTAAGGGCTAATAACTTAGCATGCCTTAAAACATCAGTGACTGCACTGTTCCTTGCACGTGTGTGCTGGCAGGACCCAGCTGTTTGGCAGTGAGGTGACTCCACATTAGCAGCAAAGAATGCTTAAAAAGGGGGAAAATAAAAATTAAAAAAAATACTGTAAGTGATTACTAAACACTTGTGGCATGATTAAGTGGTTATAGTATCCTACAAAAGCAGGCATAGAATATTGAAGATGTCTCCTTGCACTTGCTCTTAGAAACTGCAGTATAGAGCAATCCAAACCCATCTGTACCAGAACTGAAATGCTAACAATGCAATTCAAGAAATGCATCTCAATACATCTACTGCAGATATATAGATATATAAGCACACTGATTTGTTGATGCTAACAGATGAGTGCTTGAAAAATAGTTTGCAGTTATATAGGTTTATATATATAGCTTTATGGCCAGTCCTAGTGTTGAGTAATAATTATATCTCCTAAGCTATTTCTTTGTTTTCCCAAACTGTATTTTAAATAATGAGACTGCACAAATACTACTTCCTTTCGTGTTTCTTAAAGGCCACTTGTTATTTTCTGGTTTTAAACACACAGGCATGTTGAGGAGAGAATTTGGGATGAGTTGTCTGAACTGAAACTGCCTTGGTTGTGATCCTTCAGACTTCTTATATTGCAAAGCCCTTTTGTCCTTGTTTGTGGTTTTATATGGGAGATAATAATTCTGCCTTTATTACATAGTTGAAATGGCAAAATACTCTCATCACAGAGTAGTCAGAACCAAGGAGGGTCTTGCCCCAAGATAGTCTTTCTGCCACAAGGCAATATCTTGATAGATGGACTTTGCATTAGATATTCATGTCACATCTACTGGGACTGTCACCTTTGTATCGAGAATGAAATTCAGTTCTGGCTGCAGATAATTACTTCCTCAACAGACAGAAAACTGTGAGATCAAAGATCAAAAGTCCACTTGTCAGATACTTTTCCTCCTGTATCATTCCTTCTCCCGTCTTGACTGTTGCAAATACCAAGAAATTATGCTAGTTCAGCTGCATTTATACAACTTCATATAAAACAAATATATTAAAAAATTCAGAAGTTTAGAAAATGCCAGATATTATCACAATCTAAATAACAGAGAACGTTGCCAGCAATAGGAAACCTTTATCTTATTCCTTGCTTTACCAAGAACTTTGCTTCACTTGTATGAGACTTTCTTTTCTGTTCATCCTGTCAAAATTAGAAATTTTTCACGCTTGTCCTCTCTCTTATTTGTATATCTGTGGTGGACACAATGCTAGAACCACAGTGTAATGCAGGTCTATCCAGGCTGGCTAGCTTGTCGGTGTGTATATCTTATCTATTTGTCCATCTGTAAGTATTGCATCCAGAAACTCACTGTGAGTTATTTGAGTATTTATTCACCTGCTTGGTACATTTTTCATCTTTCACTGAGTTGACAGATCCTGTAGCTGGCTTGCTACTAATGTCTAAGAAAACCAGTTTAAAGTTAATTCAGGTAGACTGGTTCTGCAGGGTAGACCCAGAAGATAGTTGCACACTCAGTTAAATATTTAACAAAGCTCTCCATTTATCAATGTGTTAAATCCAGACCTTGATAATTGTTTTGTGCTTAATAAATAGGAATGAAATTCCAGGCTTAGGTGAACTGAAGGTTTGGGCCTTTATTAAAGATGCAATAGGCCCTTTTGTAGAGCAAATGTTATGTCACATTGTGGATATCTTTGCAACAGTTATGGAACCACAACTTCTTTCAGTTTTTGGTACAGACAAAACTAATATAAGCCCCTAGTTGAGGATGTGTTTATAATTTCAATGGGAAATACTGCTTGTTTTTCTATACCTTTTTTCTGTAGGTTTTGTGAAGTTTTTTCTTGATCCTTCTCCATTTGTATTATCACTCATTCTTTTCCATTTACTCCCCTATCCTCCAATACAGAGGCTATCTTATTCGTCAAATATATATGTTTTTCAAGGTTAAAAAAGTAAGTTTCAAGTAAATGTCTTTAAAGCACTCTATACTGTGTTATAAGGTGGTCCAGCGAGACACAGTTATCCTTGGAAAACCCAGAATCTTAAAAATAAGCATTAATTTGGTGGGAGATATAACCTAATTTATGTTATGCTGTACTAAATTTCATTGTGCAGCTGGCTGATCAGCTGTGGCCTGATGGTGCCTGAGAGGCACAGTGCTGTACAATGGACCATATTCCCATCTTTTCCTTGACTGTGCTCATTCTCTTTTAGAATGTTTCGCTCACGAGGGACAGAGAAAGAGCTGTTCTTTTGTTTTGGAGTGATTGTGCCTCTCCTTGGACTCCCACACAAGAGCTAGATATTAGAGGATATAACACAGTGATGTCAAGAAACCTGTAAACCTCCTAATTAGACATGTCTTAAGGATGAAACAATCACACTTGGGGTTCTGCCCATCTCTGGGGAGTAGGCAGATAAACTGCTATTTTACCACTTCATTATCACCCAGTGCACTGAATAGGAAAACTCTGATGTCACCCAGTTGCTATAGTAACGCCATCCTTGCTTATCTCTGTTTCTCTGGCAACAATCCCTTACTTTCTGCTAAATTCACACTTCCTTTGTTACTATAAAATTCCTTCATTGTGGTTTAGATATTCACAGCTCACATAAGGTCGTTCCTTAGATTCAGACTCAGGGTCTTCCTTATAAAGGGGATCACTGGACTTCTATATAATTTTGCATTAATTTTGTTAGGCTTTGAAATGGGGGGGGACCCAAACCAGGAGGCTGTAGAGAGGTGTGGTAGTAGAGTTGTTAGAAATGAAATTTCATTTTACAGGGTGTAGAATTCATTTAAGTCTGTAGGACCTGGGTTTCATTTAGGAATAGCCCCAGTTTGAAGTTAGTCCTGGTAGTCCTTGGGAGAGTTTATTGCCTGGTTTTTAATTGGCTGCTCTCCCTCAGAAGTGGATAACACTTACAGTATGAAAACACAAGGTACTTAAGGAAAGGAGCCAGCAGTGACACTTATGGTTGGGATTCTGTGAAGAGTTTCAATGTGTGTAGAGTCAATTACAAGAATATTTATACAGAATTTGAGATTTGTAGCACATTTTAAATTAGAAGGGACCTCCATCTGTTCTAACCCCTTGCTCAGAGCAGATCTATTCAGATCAGATTGCTCAGAAAAATTGTTCAGCTCAGTTTTGAACATCTTCAAGAATGGAGATTCCATAACCTTGTTGTGTGAATATGCCAGTAATTGACCATTCTTATTTAAAAAGTTGAGGGGGGGAGAGGAAAGTAATTTCCACCGTTCCACCTTTTGTCTGTAGCTTTGTAGCTTTGTACCTTTTGTCCTATTGTTTGAACTGCAAGAAGACTTCATCTCTATCATCTTTGCATCTTCCTACCTACATGCATCCTCCATGACCATCATGATGGCCCTCCACTGAACTCACTCCAGAATGTCTTGTAATGCAAAACCCAAAACTGGACATAGTACTCCAGATGCAGTCTCACAGGTGGCAAATAGAATGGGAGGGGAAACCTTCCCTGGACCTGCTAGCTACACTCTTACTAGCAGCCTGGAATGTAGTTGGCTTTTTTTGCTGTAAGGGTTTCTCACTCACATTCCTGCAAGGTTTGCCAAGGCCTGGCCCAGACTACTCAGGGCAATGGTGGAGTCCTCACCCCTGTAGGGGAATGGTTGGACTGGATGACCTGAAAGTTCTCTTCTAACCTAAACGATTCTATGATTCTATGTTCAATTTATCATCCACAAGGACCCCCAGCTTCTTTTCTGCAGAGCTACTTCCCAGTCAGTTCCCAGCTATATTGTTGCACGGAGTTTACTGCTTTCTGGATAAAAAATTATATTTGCTTTTGTTAAACATTAAGGTTTTTGTCATCACATTTTTCCAGCATCCCTTGGTTCCTCTCAGTAGCATCCCTGCCTGCCAATATATTAACCATTCCCCCTAGTTTGTGGTCATCTACACTTGCTTCAAATGCCCTCTGTGAAGATTGTTAATGAAGACATTAAACAGATCACTGAGGGAAGTCAGTTGTTACTGTCTGCCAGCTGAACTTTGGGCGTGACACTTTGAGCATCCCAGTACAGACAATATTCAACCTTGTTGTTTACTTACCTGACTGGTATGTCACCAATTTGGTGCTAAAGGAGGAAGTGTCAAAGACCTTGAAAAAGTTCAGATATACAACATCCACTGTCTTTGCCTTGTCCATACCGCTTGTCAATGCCTTGTACTAAGCAGTGAATTTGAACAAGCATGATTAGAATGCCTAAAGGCCTTAGCTACTAGGGACAAACAACATAACTCGGAACCAGAAGATGACAAAACTAGATTTATTTTTCTCTCTTCTATTTACTTTTTGGTTACAATGGAGGATCTGGTTCAAGCACTTGGGAGAAAGGTAAGGCGGGGGGAGTAAATGGGGCGTTGTTTTGAGTATAACTAGTGTTAATACCAACCTAGAATTTTCAGAACAAGTTACAGATTTTTCTTTCTATGGCCAGTAGGTTGGCAACAGTATTCCATAACTGAATATTCATATTCGTTATGAACTATTGATAATAATTAACTGATTTGGTAGCTGAAGAGAAGGTGAAGAATCTTGATATTGTTGGTAGCAACTACTTCAGTTATCTCTTCCCAAAGATATGTCTGGTCACAGAGTTACAGAAAAGTGTCCCTTGCTAACATTCATGTGAGTCTTTCATGTAAGTATCCCTGTTCATTTCAGTGAAAATTTATCACTTGGTGTTCTAGAAGTAGAACTACAATCTGCATTGCATTGTATATCTGCAGAGACAGACATGTTTATGTTCGTGTGGCATAGCACAATATTAATCATTGGAGAAGTAAAAGGACCATTCCTAAAGCTCTTATTCACAGCTTTTACATTAGCTCTTTTCAGATTTATGGATTGATGGATACTGCATATTTATGTATCATGTCAGCACTGAAGCAGTTTATCATTTAACACTTATCTCACTGCACAGTAATATGCTCTCTCCATATTAGGTAACTTTTGAAGCCCTTGTATATAATAAAATGTGTACACTGTAAATTTATAAAGACAAATTTGAATTAGCTTCAAAATGGATAACTTCCTTTTAGGCAAAGTAACTACTTTGACTCTTTTTATTATTATTATTGCTGTCTGGTCCTTCAGTATTTTATCATTGTCTGTACAATCATTGTGGCCTGCATGATGGTATAAAGAAGTTGTTACAGAGTTCTCATCATAGAATCATTTCCTTGAAGATTGAGTCCAACTATAAACCTAACAGTGCCAAATCTACTATAAATCTATGTCCCTAAGTGCCATGTCTACACATCTTTTAAATACCTCTGGGGTGATGACTATCACTTCCCTGGGTAGCCTGTTCCTAGGCTTGATAACCCGTTTGAAGAAATTTTTCCTAATATCTGATCTAAACTTTGCCTGGTGAAACTTGTGTCTGTTTCCTCTTGTCATATCACTTGTTGCTTGTGAGAAGAGACTGGCCCCTCCCTACCCCTCCCTTCCCTAAAACTTCCTTTCAAGTAGTTGTGAAGAGCAAGAATGTTTTCCCTGAGCTGCCTTTTCCCCAGGCTAAACAATCCCAGTTCCCCTAGCTGCTTTTCATGAGACTTGTCCTCTAGACCCTTCACCAGGTTTGTTGCCCTTCTTTGGACACAGTTCAGCACCTCAATGCCTTTCTTGTAAAGAGAAGCCCAAGTCTAAGCACAGTATTCAAGGTGCAGCCTCACCAATGCTGAGTACAGGGCGATGATCGCGTACCTAGTCCTGCTGGCCACACTATTCTTTGATACAAGAATCAATGAAAGACAATTTTTATTTTATTTTTTAATAGAATCAGTGCTTGCTATCAGTATATTTCTAATTTAGTCGTACCAGGAAACTTAACTGCATGAGAACTCTTTAAATAGCTAAGTAATAGTTAAGAGACCATATAAATACAGGAAACAAGCTATCTTTATGTTATATTCTTGACAGTCTTTTTCTATAGTTATTATTCAGCTCCAAATTGCAGATATTAATATCAGAGATCAGTATCATCGTTCCTTTAAGTTCCACTTCATGTCGTAAGAAGAAATGGACTGTGTTTTCCCACTTTCATTATAGAATTAGAGATTTCCAAGACACTAGTTAAGTGCAGGCTGGATACTTTTTGCTCATAAGATACTGGATGAGATGTTAAGGATATGTTTGTATCCAATTGCAAGAGTTATTTTCATGTAATATTTCAATGAGTAGTCTAGAGCTTGTCTCAAGGCAACTTCTTGTTTTGTGCTTTAAATGTTGTTAAATGTGCTTAACACTGCACTAAAGGACTAAAGTGAGAAAATATTAGAATTTTTGTCTCACCTCCTTTTTCCCAGTGATATTTTATGTCTACCCACTTTGAGGTTTTAACAGAGGACAGAAGGTGGCTGAAGCCTGTCAAGTTCAACATTCAAAGTTGAGTGCATACCAAAGAATACAGGCTGTCATCTATGTGACAAGGAACCTGGAGAGGAACAGAGGAGATACTACCCAGTCTGAAACATTAATTGAAGATTTGATTAAAAAACAAAACAAAACAAAAGTTTAGGCCTGGGAGAATGGGCTCTGGCATCCAGGGTTTGTCTTTTTAAAACATAATTAAGAAAAAGAAATAAATCTGGCTCTTGCTTATTGCATTCTTGTCCTTTGTGTGTTAGTCATTGTTCTTGAGATAGGAACAGAAATAATAGTTGAGAAGCAATCAGAATTTATAGTTTTAAATAGCAGTCTTGATGTCATTTCTCAATAAAAAGTAATTCAACAAATTGCCATCCCTTTTCCTGATCAGAGTACTATTCATAATGCAACAGATAAGTGACATCAGGCTCGGGAGGCTAGTAATCGCCATCCAACACATAATGATCTTTGTAGTTTGATATGTATCTGCTCTGTCACATCAACAATCGGTATTCATCCCATGTCTGTTTGGTTCGTTCCCTGCAGTAAGACTTGAATGTAAAGAACATCTTACAGGAAGACTAAATGATCATTCATCTACCACCTCCATTCTTGCCATGTAGGACTAACAGTTGTAGCCAAGAATTTAAAATATAGCTTGAAACTTACATTTATATATTGTGTTTTAATTAATTATATTTGTTATCAGTAACTTCTGAATTATTTATTCAAGCCATGAATTTTGTGTTTTGCTGCTCTGAGTAGTCAAAGACAAGTATGTTCTACTTGAATTTCCTCTTTTGGTTTTCCCCACTCTTTTTCTCATATATGATAAACTATTTCCTAGCAATTTAGCACATTCTTAGCAAGATTTTTCTTGGCAGTATGTTTTGTTTTGCTTTGTTTTTTGGAGGCCAATTATCATGGCAGTGTGATCTTTTTCATGCTGGAGGAGCATTTGAGACCACGCAATTGGGACAGAATCCACTGTTTTCGGTGGATTAATTATATCAGGAATCATATTGGTTCATTTAGTACAGTTGGGATTGCATTTCTGGAAGTAAACAATAAAGCATTACTTAATTGTTGCAGTTATGCTGCTTTTCATTTCCATGTCCTCCCAATTTATCAGGACATCAAATATGAGATGTTCAGGATGTGTTTAAATTTGTAATACTAAAGCAAATTTATCCTCATTGTAGTGGGTCTGGCTGAGCTGCTTTTCCCCATCCAGCCCTCATGCTGCAGCACTGGGAGCTGGAGGGTGTTGATAACACACCCGTGTTATGACTGCCAGTGCTCACACGGCACCAGAGGATGGGGGGCAGGATGGGGGAGAGGATACAGCCAACCTGAGCTGACCAGTGGGATATTCCATACCATATGACGTCAGCTCAGCTATAAAGGGAGAGGGCAGGAGGAGGATGGAGGGGCATTCTGCTTTGTCCTCCAAGCGGCTGCTACGTGTTCCTGGAGCCCTGCTTCCTGGACTTGGCCCGACGTCGCCTGTGGATGGGAAGTAGAAAATAACATCTTATCTATCATAACCCACACCCCTGTGCTTTGCTTCTTATTCTCTCCCTGCGTGCTGTGCTGAAGGGGGTCGGGGGGAGTGATAGAAGGGCTTGGTGGGCACCTGGTGCTGTGCCAGGGTCAACCCACCACACTCATACACAAATATTTTATGAGTTCTTTTGTTTTTCAGTATTCCTGCTGTGTTTTGAGTGGTTATCTGAACATAGACACCATCTTTCTTTGTCTATATTCAAATACTATAACTTGAGATGCTGGTTGTCCTTTATGTAGAATATCTCGGGTGGACACTTTGGGAAGTAGTTCTACTGTCTAGGTGTTTGCTTTTAAGCTAGACAAGTAGTTTTCACAGACTTGCTTTATAGCCAGAGTGGAAGACAGAGATGATCTGAATGAGTGATTAAGAACTTGATTCAAAGACTTTCTCTCTAGATGATTCTGTTTCCATGAATACTGCAGGAGTGTAAGGAGACTGACTAGCCAAATGAAGTGCCTAAATAATGTGAGTATTTTCCTCGTATTCTACATATAAGACCTGAAAGAATCTTATAACCTTACTTTGTACAGACTGATGGTCTCAGAGCAGCAGATCAGCTCCTTCTGGTGAAAGCCAACAGAGGTGTGAAATGCGATGGCTCTCTGGGGATATAGCTGGTGGTGGATGATTTATGTGACTCATTCATATTTTTTCTAACTGTTCTTCTGAATGCGTATTTGGGTTGTTTGGAGTTGGGGACTGTGTTCCTCAATGCAGAGGCGTTAAATTCCACAGTTTATTTACTCATGTCTTGCATGCATTTTTCCAGCTGTTGACCTGAGACAAATGGATTTTTAGTTGCTGTTTGAATAAATGCAGGTGAATTACAATATCTGAAAATGCTGTATTGAGTCAGTAAGATGGTACTTTATAGCCACCTTCCTGTTATTTCAGCCTGTACTTAAAAAAGAAAAATGAAAGCACACCTGTTGAAAGAAAATGAGTTGTGTAATGACACTTTTGTTTTGCAATGCTGGAATTCAAGACAGTTAAGTTCTGACACCTCCTTTATAAAGTTTGTGTATCTGTCTTTTAAAATGCTTGGGTAAGACTAGGTATAGAAAGCATTTTTATATGCTTCAAATCTAGTAAAATAAAGACTTTTAAAAGCATAAAAATAAAAGTTACCATTGATAAGTTTCTAGACATGGCCAAGAAATGAATTGATAAATAATATTTGTTAGTGTAAATGTGTTTGTTTAGATAGTAAGAATAGCTACAATGTAAAGCAAGTTGGAAATACACTCAAAAGTAACAGGACTAGATAGTGAATACTTTGAGTAGAAGATAGTAGTTAAAGTTTGTAAACATAAGCATATTTTTTTCACCAATATGATAATTCTAAAATAATACTTCCTACCAATATGATACTTTCATGTAAATAGGAATCAAGATTATGTATTTAAACTTCTGCACTATTCAATTAGAATGAATACAAATATCGTGGAGTGGTCTGTTTAGACAAAGTAAGGATAGAAAGTAGGAAGTTGTATTGCTGATTTAGCAAATGGTGCTTGGATATGACAAATTCACTGTGAATTTTCACTTTATCGGTCAGAATGAATCACTTGGCTGGGTTTTGTTTGCACATTTTGTTGATGACCTGCTGCTTTCATTTAGCACATACTCTAGAATGCACTTAAAAAAAAAAATCAGTTTTCCATCTGCTGTTCTCACAACAGACTTTATAGCCCTGTCATCTACTTATATCTTCTAGAGAAAAGCAGTTGCCTGAAATCTTTTCTACTGGTAGTGCTGTCAGAAGTATGTTCTTGGGTTGTTTCTTCTGTCCATAAGTAATGGGCAATGCAGGCATTTTGAAATCATCTCTCCTTTTGTGGATATTGCTATTTTAAGGACTATTTACTGATTAAGGAAATGTTATGTTATATGCTTTTTGTTAACAAATAGATCCTGATAGTAATCCCTGTTGTGGAAAATTAATCTACGTGTTTAACCGTGGAATGCTTTTATAAGGAAATAGGTGACCACGGTTTGTCAGTATATAAAACACATGAATGCTTTAGCATGCTAATTTTAACATCTCTTGCTCCTTTGAGTCTATTTATTTAATGTTGATGTACAACACTCATATTATTCCTATATTTTTATCAGCTTCTGCATACTCTTTCAATGACATAGATAAAATTGTCAATCATGTATTCTTTGTAGCACAACAAATATTTAACTGAGTAGATTTCAACTCCTTTGCTAGGCTCTTCACCTTTCCAAAAATTTGTTATAAGCTACTTGTTTAGAAAATAATATTTTATTTTAAGTAGCTTGACAACCTTGGTAGTAATCTCTGGTGGTTCAGTGTACCAGCAGCCATATGGAACTATAATTTCCAAGTCCCACAGATCTCATTTAGTTTTATGCTATGTTGGATTACACGTCAAAATTGTCTTCATGCCATCTGTAAGAGTTCTTACAGTCTGAATTGTTTTGTTGTAGTTTTACTCTAGTGCTTGCTATCTAGAGAATCATTTTTTACATCAACCACCAACATTTGATTTCTTAAAGGTCCTATACAGCTTAATTTTTCCCATATCATGTCTTGTAGGTCAGGCTTTAGGAATTTCCTGAAAATAAGAATCAAAGTGACTCTAAAGATGATATAACACACATGTAAGTAAATGTGTAAAAAGCAGGAATCCATATGAATTAGCTTCAGCACCTGAGGATGCTGTTTTGTCTGCTTAACATTCTGTCTTGCTGTACTACATCAACATCCCTTCTATTTCACATGTGTTTGCCTGGTGTTTCCCACTGAAAATGCCTTCTGAGAACACTTACACATACTGTCATGATGGTCATGTTGAAAGGGAAGAAATATGAAGAGAAAAAGAAATAAAAGAAATTAAAAGAAATAAAAAGTTAATTGCCATAAATGTTATTTTTAGGTACCGAAAGAGAAAGCTTTTCAGAGCCAAATAAGTGGCAGCTATTTCTTTCATAGCCCTCAGTTTTGTCTTACTAGCACAGTCTTTTTTTTCCTTTTACACAGTGCCCCTGGTGTCACACTGGAGTGCCTCACAGACTTTGCAACCTGTCTCTGTGTGTGCAAACCTATTATTGTGGTCAGAGGTTGGGTAAGAGTTTTCAGACTGAATCTTCCCTCTGGAACTACTGCAGGCTATGCAGTCATTATAGAATACTTTGGAAGGGGAGAAGTAGGAAAATAAAGCAAAATCTGAAGTGGCTGTTTAACAGATGTTTTAATTTCTAATTTGTGGTCAAGCTTTTTTGTCCTTCAAATGAATGTCTTATCAAAGCTCATTGAAAAAATGAAGCACATCAGCATAATAACTGAGCAGTAAATTGCAACACTAGCAGGACAGTTGGAGACCTTTCTAGTCCTTTAGCTTATGCAATTTGTTTTTCTTTTATTTCTAATGTCTTTTTTTGCATTTGGACTAATAATTAAATTCATAAAGGAGCTACATCTTACATCATGCTTTTACAGCTTTTGATACTGTGGGTCTTGTCAATTATTGCTCCTCTTTTTTCATGAGGGTGTTGTTGGGTTGGGTTTTCTTGTTTGTTGTTGGTTTTGGTTTTTGTTGTTGGTGGTTTGGTTTTGTTTTGTTTTTTTCAAGGAATGCTTAAAAAAATATTCACTATAAAACTGCATTTCTAACATATGTCTGCATACATAATAGCTCACTGGGGTACCTTGTTTGGTAAGGTTTTAATAGTTCTTTTCATTTTTGCCAATCTGTGTTTTAGATTTACATCTGTAGCCTATCAGGCCTCAATCATACTGCTGATATTATTACTTCCAGTGGTCATGTTTTGGGGTTTTGTTTCTTTGTAGGGTCATTTGTTTGTTTAAACCTGAAGGTCTTTTGCTTGTGTATCAGCTGTAATTTAAAGGCACTATTTTAACTTAAAGCTATAAGACAAATAGCAGCCCATGGTTCTGGACGACTTCAGTTTTCTATTGCAGCATGTACAAAGTGTTGGCTGCTGTAGGGATTCAGTCAGGATCTCTTGCTGTTTTACATCTACTTCACGCTACCTTCAGAAAAGTCAATTTGTAGAGGTAATATATGTATAGATGGAATTTTAGGTCCTGAAATAGAATGAACAGTTTTAATGATTCATAAATCAGTAAAGCAAAATAGTCTTAAGACTGCCACAAGGAGAGGCTACTTGCTATTGCAGAATTACATAAGACTACCAATAAAGTTTATAGCTAATAAAACTATATACAGTAAAGATTTGACACATAGAGGCACCTAAGCCTGTGTAGTGGCCGTAATTGATACATTCTAATGCTAAGATAAAGAACCTGTGTCTCAGGTTCTTACTGAACTGAAACTTTGTTCTAGAAGTGGATGAGGAATACCTTGTCATTAAAATTTAGGGTTATTTGTATATTGTATCTTCTACTGCTTACACCACTTACACAAGTTTCCTTTCTGGGTAATCTTATGTATGAAAAGTCAGGTTATTTCACTTAAATTATGATGTAGTCTAATGGAGTTTTCTTTACCTCACCATACTGGAGTCTGGTATCATTTGTACCTTTAGCATGGCTTTTGTGAAAATGTTCATTTTGTAGTAAATTGCTATGTTTTGGAGAGGTTAGAAGAACATGACCTTGAGAAGGTAGGTCAAACAGAACAGTGTCGTGTACAGAATTTGTACAAAATTTTTTTTTTTTACATAGATAAGAACATTTTGAAATACTTAACTCAGAGACACAAAATGTGAACTTTTTCTGTTTAATCCTCTTTGTTCTGGTGAAAGGGAGTAACCAAACTTTTCATGGCCAGTCTCACTCTGAGATTAATATATCCAGGTAAGTGGATAGGGTTTTGTTCTTCAGGTAGACAAAATACAATTTGACATTCCTTTTGTACAGCAGGATCTCGTATTCTGTTTATCTAAAGAACAAAATCAGTAGCCCTATTCACTTAGTTGGATATATAAAATTCATATATGCTTTTCTTTATTTTATCCAGTTTATTAGACTGGTAACATTTGAAGAGTGGCACTGAGATCACTTAACTGTCATTTGATAGTTGCACTTGACTGCAATTAGGTAGTTGACATGCTCTTGCCATAGATTATTATGCTGCTCATCACCAGTGCTTCTCGGTGTCTATTCCCTGTTATTTCCCATTTTATTTTAGACTCCATTTAGAACAATCCTTAGAGCTATCCTTTCTGTCTTGTTGCTTCAGCTGCAGTTATAAATGTTTCATCTGCAGTTGCTGGCTTTAAGCACTATCTTCAAATAACAGTAATTATTAAGAACAAACTTGGTCTTAAAAAATAGCCCCTGTTAGAAATAGCACTTTACAAGTGCTTGCTGTATTTAGTCTTGAATTCACAGATGTAACAAATATACGTTTCTGCCTCACTGAAATAGTCTTTTCTCCTTCATTTAGACAGTTCATTGATGGGATACAATCTTGTTTCCCTTAACATTAGCAACAAAGAGGATAAAATGCTGTCTCTCTGCCCAATAGGGGTTTTATATTTTAGTGAGAGAAGATTAATTTTTAATCTGAATCCTTGCTTTATGGGGTCACTGTATCACCCCAGACTACTTTTTGAAAAGGTATTTGAGGAACTCAACAGGGATTTCTTGAAGTCTGGATCTATATATGTCTATAGAACCAAACGGGGTGCATCTGAGTGCGCTGAGAGAACTGGCAGATGTCATTGCAAGGCTGCTTTCTCTTAGATTCGACAAACTGTGCATATTGGGAAAGCTGGAAACTGGCAGAGGTGGGAACACATTGCCCAGAGAGGTGGTGGAATCTCCGTCTTGGAAATTTTTCGGACCCGGCTACCCACAGACCTGGTCAGAATTCAGTACACACGCTGCTACAGAGAGGATGTTGGAGTTAGATCCCATACTAAGTTCCCCTCTGACCTGGAAGAGACTATGAGAACAAATATGTACAGACTTGAAATATCTACGGGAAGATGTTGAATTTTTTTCCTCACCCCTGAAGTAATAGTGTTTTATTTTGTAACTTCTCTCTACCAATATTGAAAAAAATTGAAACAAAACATTTACAGAATTATTAGAAGATGTTGTTGCCTCAAATTTTTAGCTTATCTATTTGTCTTTTGGACAATCTTTTGGGTGTGAGTTCTGTTTCTTTGTTTTGTTCTGTGGGGTTTTTTCCCCACTTATCAGTTCATTTCAGCAAAGGAAAGTCTTAGATTTCTGTGATTTATAAAAGCTGTATATATACAGGGATACCTAAAAATGCAGAATATGTTCAAAAGAAGCTTAGAAAGAACAAAAAGAAGAGAATTAATACATAACTGTGGATTTGAAAAAGTGGTCTTTTCACTTTACAAGACAAGGCTGAGACATAATCCATCAGTGATCTTCTGTTAAGAGAACTGTGAAAACTGTAGTCTTGATGATTTTAATGTTATACCATGCTGTGAGATAAACCACTACATTTGCTGACTTTTAGAACAAAAACCTAACGATATTTTGAGTTGCAGGAGCCATACACTAGGTAGGGATATAACAGATTCCTACCATAAGTGTGTTAAAAGAGGAATAAATGCATATACTCTACAGTTCTTGCTGACTGATAGTAGAAATTTGCCCAATGCAATGTATGCTCTATCAAAACTTCATCAGTAAGTTACTGGAAAAAGGGGAAAGGTCTTGGGGGCTGGGGGAAAGTAAAGAAAACCTGTGTTAGACAAAGTGTGAATTTTAGGATGTTGACTTAGTCACATACCTTTTGCTAATTTTGAGAGCCTTGCTAATGGTTGCCTTTCTGGGCCTTGGATTGGATAGCTATTTCCAAGATCTCCAAACTATTGATTAAAAACACCTTCATATCATATGCTTGCATCCTGCGGGCTAAATACATTACAGATTCATAGCGGTCATCACTGTTCACTCTTATTTCCTTCTGCCATACAGACAGTTCCTATGGCTGTGTTATGTGTGACCTCAGGGATTCCCTACCCTTCTGCGTTTTGTAAGGATTTGTTTTGTGTGTGTGTTTTCTTTGCTCTAAAAACAGTATTCACAGTATCTTTAAATCTTATTTTGCTTCCTTTTAGAGGGTTATTATCAGTGTTGCTTTCTAAAATCTTACCTGAAGCTGTACTTTTATATCTCTTTACTAACCCCTTGTAACGCTTATTTTTCCTCTCTGAACATTTTATGTTCATTGAAGAACCAAGGAAGTAACCTATACATTGATCGGTTTGAAAAAGAAATGCCTAAGGCAGAGCAAAAAATATTTCATGAGATTGAAAGCCAGCTACGCAAAGGAGGTGGATGTTACAGTTTACTGTGTAATATTCCTGCACTATGACACAGTGCAAAAAACATTAAAGAACAAAAGATAAATATTTTCAAATGAATCTGTGATAAATTTTAAACCATATTAGAAAAAGGAGGAAATTATGTTATACATACTGGAGCAGAGAAAAATAAACATCGGGTTTTGTTTTCTTTTTTTCATGAAATGATCAATTTAAGTTTTACGTTCATCTTGTCATCTGCATAAATGTTGAATCTTTTCTTACTTTTGTGTGGAAAACTCAGTGAAATTGCTGAAAATTCATTGTATGGAAAGGGTGGTTTTAAAGTAATAATCTGAAAAGCTGATGAGAAAGGGAATATTCATGAAGCTGTTTGCAGTGTTTCCATTTATAGTAGAGTACTGAGGTAATATAGTGTGATTACATATTTATGCATTGTGTAACCCTGGGTATGAGTCTTGCATTCTGAGGATTTGCTAAATATTTTCAGAATACTTGCAGCTTCACCCAAAGCCCTTTTTTTTTCCTTTTCCCTTTTTCTGTTCTATCATGGTGCCTTAACCACTTGCCCGTGAATTTATGGAGATGGATAAATAGTTGGAAGAGCAAAAAAAAAGCACAGAAATTTGTTCCGTGTATGCCAAAGTAGTTTCCTTCTTTACTTTTTGCTGTCAGAATCCTGATAAATGGTTCTATGTATAGAGAACAAGGAATTTTCTGCAGCAGATTTTGGAGAATTAAACCTGGTTTTATTTAATTTAGAAAGGTAAACATTAATGCCCTAACAGTAATTGCTTTCATCATATGTACCTTGAAGAAGTGTAAATTGGTCTCCTTTCACACTGCTCCAAAACCATACCCCTGTTTATAAAGTAGATCTGAAAGTTTTCTAAGCATTTGATGTAGAGGTATGCTTTGATCAGCTGCTCTCCCCAGTACTGTGCTGTAAAGGTGGTTAAAAAATGTCTTTGTTCATGAAGGGAGGAGTTAGTTACTTTTGAGTTACTCGTCAGTGCTACATGTCAGTTCCTTGAGGCATTCTTTTAAGAGTGCCTAGTTCACTGGTTAGGGCAGAAAAGAAATGTCTGTTTGAGTCAGAGGTGTTTTATCCTTTAACCAGACCCATTTACGAAGAAGGTTTTTTGACATTCTGCAGGTTATTGCAGCAGCTGTGCTAGATGAATTCTAGGAGAATGCTGTCTGTAGAACCAGTTTTACAATCAGCCAGTAGTAATGACATATGTAATGTGCTGTTATAATAGATTTCATAAGAAAGAAAGGACTTGCATATTAACAATGTGATGAAATTCTGTCAACTTTGGTAACAGCTGTCGCCATACAGAGTTTCTGACTTCGGTGAATTATTAATAGTATAATGTTCTCCTCAGCATTTTTTTTTCCTCCTTTTGGAAGGCCTAACCTAGGGTTCTATAGGAGTTAGGGACTCTGACAACTCTCAGAAAGCCATGACCTTAAGCAAAAAAGCAACAGTCCAAACTTTCCTTACTCTAGCTAGAAATTTGCAATCCAATTTTGTAGTGCTCTCTTCAGTTTTATTAATAGAATGAAACATAATTGCATCAAGGGCTTTGAATGTTTATCTTTGGAGCATCTGTTTGGATCACAGGCAGTTGGAATGGGTATAAAAACAGTCCTGGTCTACATAATAGAACCTTAAGGATCTTGGGGTTTTTTGCTATTTGCTAGGTCAAATGAAGTTACTAATTTTACTTAGCATATCAGCAAGATATTGTTTGGATGCTATGCCTCCTATACCAAAGCAATTTCAGTTTCTGCTACAAAGTCAAGCTCTATGAACAGCTTGATATGAATTCAAAAACTTGAATTAATTTCTGAACTTAATCAGTGCATGAGACTTTTATATCAATATATTACTCATTAAAATGTTTTAAATACAGAAGTGGTAGAATGAACACAGATATTATTGACTTATCTGAATCTTACATTCTATAATTTTTATTAAATACATTATATATAATTACATATATAATCTTACATTATATGTAAGTGTGTATTTTCATATTCTGTTTAGCGATGTGATTGTCCCAATGAACATGAAGCATAAAAAAAAGAGAACCACAAGCACTCAAATAAGCAATGTAGCAAATTTCTTATTTATTAGTGTATTTCTAGGTAACAAAATGCTTGTTGATGTTTCTAGAACACCAGAAACTGTAGACCAGCATTCATAGTCTGTGATACACAGTGTCTAATATTCAGCAAAGACACAGGTGTAATTGGATATGATTTAAATGAAGGGGTTTCCCCACACTTATCTTAATTACCTTATAAAAAAAAAAAAAAAAATCTATATACTGCTCTAGAGAGAAGTTTCCTGGGATGTTTTAGGCAGTGATACTGCAAATGGTCCAGAAATGAAGACTTGAAAACCTGGAAAGCATACTCTTTGAATCATTAGATTATTATTAATATTATTTACAGCTCATCAGCTCTAGTGATCTTGGAAATGGTTAGTGAATGTGGTATCCTAGTTTAATTAAGAGAATGTCAGTAGCATGTAATCATGTTCTCTTGGGCATACTTACTAATTGATTGCACCAGATTTTAGAGGCTCTGTGTTTGGGGGTGGGCCTTCTGTCTAGGTTTTCCCACAGAAGGTGGATCATGTATCTTCCCAAATACCCCAGGTCCTGGACAGAGTTGGTGGAGCTCTCTTAGAAGCCCATCATGGTTACGTTAAACATTGACAGAAGTTGAATTACTTCAAGTGAACTCGCTGGGGTCTCAGTAAAGCAAAGTTTCTCATCAAAGCGGTTTTGCTGAAACATTTGATATGGGGAGTTTCCATCTGAGTATTTTCTGTTATTGTATATGTGATACTTTTAGACACCAAGGACCCTTGAGACAGATGATTCCGTTACATGATGGTGTCAGTTCTGTACAACATAGTAGTAAAATGAAAGCAAGGAAGAATGGTATGAAACACAGAAAAATAGTATACATGCCATTACAGATGTGACTCAAAACACTTCCAAATGTTTGCCATGTTATTCAGGTATTGTTTTGTGGGTCTCTGTGGGTATTGTTTCCCTAGGGGTTTGTTGAGACACTTGAAGTAATTCAAGGTAATTCTTGGCACTTCCGGGCTTCATTTGAGTTAGTACCGTATCATACATGATGGTTGTGTTAGTCTAAACATATATTGGGTGAATGACTTCATGAAAACACCTAAAACTGGCTAAATGCCACATCTCCTGAGTTTCAGTGAAGGCTCCAATGCAAGAAGCAAAAGGTCTGTAGGTTGCCATTTGCCTACAGCATGAAAGCCCCCTTCTGCCAAACCATTGTGCCTTGTTATATAAAAAGCATTGTTCCTGCTTTGTCTTTTTATGCCAAATGTTCCCTGTGGTTGAGCACACAGACTCTTAACTACTTTCTCACAATTGCATCAGAGCAAATGAGCTGTGACACTGCTTGCCTATTTTTAAATAAGCTCAGTGTTGTCCATCTAATGAAATGCTAAAGCATACTCTGCCTGTGGGAAATGCAAGCATTGCATGGAAGAACAGTTATAGGGAGAAGGTTTGTGTGGTTTATATTTGAAAAAAACAAAACCACAAAGTGTATATTCTGATTGTTGCAGTAAACAGCCACTGTTTAATAAGTAATCCTGAGTTGCTGATTTTTATTTAGAATGGGTGGAATTTATCATCTTGAAAAATTATACATCGACTGTAATAAATGTTAACCACAATTAGGGGGCACTTCTGGAATAGTAAACATGGAAATCCTTGTTTAACATGGAAGCTTACCTTTGAAATGGGAGTGTATGGTTGTACATACTACATTAATATAGGAAGATTGGAAGATCATCAATGTTCTTATGTAAATCTGATTTGCTTCATTGACATGGTATCCTATTTAAATGAATAATGAAATTTCATTAAGAGAAGTTCTGGCTCCTATTTAATTTAATATTAAGTCCTGTGATCCTCATACTTTTGCCTTCTGTACTGAAGTCTGGGTTTTGGCTGCTTGAGATAATCTTATTCCTCTGCAGGTTTGCAGCTGCTTATTCTATTTTTTACATTTTTTTAAATCTCATTATTTTATTTGAAAATCAACTGATGAGATGAAAATGTAACTTTTGAATGGCTCAAATACCTTGGTGCAAGGACAAATGAGAGTTTGAGATGGGTGAGCAGAATATCAGTAGTCTTTTTTGTTAAATTAAAAAAAAAAAAAAAGTGTTAATTAGTGACCTGCTAGTTGGTTTTGCAATTTACCTATCTGAAGGTGAAAATGCAGCTTATCGTATTGGCAAAGTGAAAAAGAACAGAATAGGAAAGTAGCTGTTTTCCCTTCGATAAAGAGCTACTCTGCTCATCTGTAATAAAAAGCTAACACTAACTTGAGGGGTTTTTTTCCTAGCTGTTGGGTATTCCTAATGGATTTTTCCTGATAGACTGTAGATGTGATTTCTTATGCCAGTATAAAGAATGTGTATTCCTGTTTAGTTAATCTGATAGACTACCTTTCCTTCTCTCTTACTTTTTAAAGGATTATCGAATATAAACCTAGTTTCTCAGTCCTCAGATAATCAAGTGTGTCCAATGCCAGCCTCAAGTAGACTGCTAAGAAGTAAGTGTGGAGGGGAGGGGGTGCTAATTGAAAGAGCAAACACTTTCCAGGTAACCTTATTTTGAACTCGATTCTTTTATCAAATATACTTTGGTTTTGCAAAAGCTGGTTTCATATGAAGATGGTCCCTAAAATATAAACTATTCCATCTTTACAGGTCTGCCTATATTATTGAGAATCTAGGGGAGTTTTCTCAGAGTAGAATTAAGGCTAGAATTTAGAGAACAACAACCTATTCTAGTTTAACTGCAGACCTAATCATGATGTTAATCAAAATGTATATGTACAAGGTATTTGAAAGCAGATGCTGGTTGCTCTGTCTGACCTTCAAGTTATCCAGGTGAAAATTGGAACTGTGCAGCCATGCTTAAGGTAATGCTGATCCTGAGATTTACAGGAAGTCTGCTGAGCTGGGGCTCAGAACTTGGCTAAAGTGGAAACACCATTTCTAGCTGGTGCAGCACCTGAGTGAAAATCCTGCGTTCTGTTCTCCTATTCTGGTCTAATCTTGGTGTAGTGCAGGCTTGAATATCAATAAAATTCTTTCCAACTCGTTTCTTTTCTTGTGAATTATAAGCAGTTACCAGTTTTGTTCTCAGCACATACACGTTGGGATCTATTGATGGTCATTTGAGTTTCATCCTCCTATGTATGTGCCTTCCATCTAAAATAGTTTGCTATTAAAAGACAAAACATGTTTTTTAAACGTCATATAAAATTTTCTTATTTGTTTGAAAAATTGTAGCCCCCAAATTTATCTACACTCTAAATTGAGGGATATTATTGTGTACTCTGTGAGGAAACATAAAATGCAGTTGGTGTTGCATATATTTCCATTATTGGCTGCATTGAGAACATTACCAGTAGCTGATAAAGGATTTGCTAGTTTTCCATCTTCCTGTTGCTTGTGAAATGTAGTTTCCTCTCAGACTACTATGCTTTATTGTAATTTATGCACTCTCAGAGTTTTTATTTGTTCTCGGCTACTTTTATGGGAAAATCAGCTTTTGAGACTTCAACATTTTATGTGTTCAGTGATTATTTATTACCACTCTGTCCAGCTTGAGAACAGCTTCAAAAGCTACAAAATTATTTCACTAGGTATTAAAATTTCACATCCTATCTTACCAACTCACTTATCTTTCTTAGTATCTATTTATCTTGGTATCTTTCTCAGAACATCTAGTATCACACTAAATATTAGTATAGCTCTTAAAAAAAAAGAAGTGTGGTATGCCCTACCATGTCATATTAAATAAAGTATTCTTGTTTAGTTTACTTGATCACAGAATGGAATCCTAGGATGGGTTGGGTTGGAAAAGACCTTTAAAGACCATCTAATTCCAAACCTTGTGCTGTGGGCAAGGGCACATTCAGTCCCACCATGAAGGAAAGAAAAAGATCAAAGCTTCTAATAAAAGCCATGGTTAAGAATATGTAAAAATGATAGGAATGTACTTGTGAAACAGAGTTTATTGTAAGAGCTTCAGAATTTGCAATTTTTTTTTTCTGATGCACCCTCTTTTACTTTCATAAAGGCAAATAAAAGTGTAAGTCTTAAAGGAAGAAATCTCCAGAGACAGTAAAAATATTTTAAAGATAATTTTAATTCACGGAATCCTGTTTTTAAACATGTTTAATAGTCACACCCAGAAGTTTTACAGCAAAATCCCTCTCTTTAAAAGATATATGAATATAATTTGCACTTTTAGAAAGTGACATTGTTAAGGTCTAAAAGGAATTTAATTATCCTCAACTTACATTGCTTATAATGTAGAAAATGTTCTCCTTTTTACTATAAAATAATAATATAGATTTATTTTTTTTTACTATCTATATTAGGACATATGCACAGTATTTTTCCTTAATCTGCCACAGGAGATGTGTGTATTATCGGTTTGGGCCAAAAAATAATTCATATTGTGGGCAGCAGCAGTGTTAACACACTGGATATCCTGTAGGAGTTGTGGATACTGTGAGAAGGGATAGATAAACTGAAAGAAGATGAAGGAAGTAAGAGAACTAGAAGAGATGAGGAATGGGTGGAGAGTAAAAAGAATAAATGATAGTTGCTGAAAAACATCAGGAGTTGCAAAGAAGGAAAAGAAAAACAGAAAATAAAGATCAGCATAGGCAAAACTGCAAGTAATGAAACAAATTGAGTTAAGATCTTTATATAATCATTGAGTTGATGTTTGATGTCAAATGTTTCAATAAAGCATGAGAAAATTTTTGCAATTTATTTGCTGCTGTTAAACTGAAAGTTTAAGAAAAAGAACTCTGTAATAGAACTTCTGAAATTTAGATCACTCTCATTCTTTAAAGCAGAACATTCTTTCCATAAGTAACGTGTGTTTTTCCAATTCTGACCTTGCTACCTTAATTTCTACAAGAAACTTGTAGACATGAAATGTCAGTTTTGCATGATTGGAATCTGGGAATGGCTGTTTTTATGATACAATCAGTAAAGCTTGTCCCGTGTATTTTCCAGAAGTCTATGCTTCAGTGACGATTTCAATTGAGTGAAATATTCTTCTTAATTTAAGAAGGGCAACTCATTTAATTTAACAGGAGAATAGCTAGGCTGAGTATTTCAGACTTTGTTTGAAAAGTAAACCTTAGTTCGTTCTTTCAGCTAATAAAGTGGTATCTGTAATATGAACTGATACTGCTGTCATTGTAATATTTGTTATTAAATTATTGCATCAGTTAAAATAATTTAGCTGCAAGTTTGACAATAGTGCTGTAATGTTGTGCATCCTTTGGATAGATTTGATTTATTATTGTGAGGAAAAATTAAAATGAATGTGATCTAGCAGCATGCTGTAGAATTCCAGTGCTATTTTTCACATGCCAGCTCATAAGGTGAAAACAATCATCTTCTCAGGGAAAAAAAAAAAAAAAAGAGAAGGTTGCAGTATTCCAAGAAGCAAACCATTTATTTATTTAGAAAAGTTTCAAAACATTCCTTAGTAGATGTACATGGATCAAAATCATATTCAGATGGATTATAACTAGTATTGGGTGCATGTTGTGATTTTACACTGCATGTGTGAATGAATACTCTGTGTATGCTGTTCACAGTATGTACAGTTCAAACCAGCTAGATTTTTATAGCATAAAACTGTTGGGGTTTTTTTTTTTTGTATCATAGTGGTAGTTACAAGTATTTCAGATAGTCTCCCCTATCCCCCCTCCCCCTCCCCTTTTTTTGGTGCTTAATTTGTTTTGTTTGTTTGAAGATGTTTGGTTTGGTTGTTGGTTGTTGTTTATTTATTTATTTATCACAAACAAGTTATCAAAAATAAACAAAATTTCCAAGTGGCATATATGGAGAATAGCCATTGCATCCTTCTGGGAGAGATACCCGAAGATCCCAGCTAACGTGCTTGTCTTTCCAAACCCTGATACTGTTTTATTGTTTAAAGTATAGCTTTTGGATGTGAAGTAATTTAGCAGCAAAAGTCAGTATGAATTGACGGTGTAGGAGGAGTATCAAGATGAGTTTCTCTCTCCATTGCTGGTGAGTGTTCAATGTAAATTATGGGATATTGCCATTGCTTAATAAGAGATAAATGGTGAGCTCTAGTCCTGCTCATGTACAGCAGACTGTTGAAAATTCAATTTAATTGCCACTTGGTATCCAGCTGCAGAGGCAGTTTTGAAATAGAGGAGCTAGGAATGATGCTAAAGAGGTTAACCTCTTTATCAGAATTTTCATAATTCTAATGCAAAAATGAAAGAATTCAGACCATGAAGAAGTTCTTCACTTGTTAACACTCTTGTCCATTGTTAGTGAGCTACTTTGAGAAGTTATCTGAAAATTATTTTTTTCTTTCTTTTTGCTTTGAAAGGGCTTTGGCGTTTAAGCTTCTTATAACTGATCTTAAACTTTTCAGAAATATAATTGAACACAATATTGTGACTCCATCTACTGTTCTGTTATCTTCTGCAATATTTCTTGGCACTTGTACAGGTTAGGGGTTGTCCTGCTGGAAAACAGCACCATGGAGAAAGACCTTGGTGTCCTGGTGGACAGTAAGTTCTCCATGGGACAGCAATGTGCCCTTCTGGCCAGGAAGGCCAAGGGCATCCTGGGTTGCATTAAGAAAACTCTGTCCAGCAGGTCTAGGGATGTTCGCCTCCCTCTCTACTCTGCCCTAGTGAGACAACACCTGGAATACTGTATCCAGTTTTGGGGTCCCCAATTCAAGAGAGAAAGGGATCTACTGGAGAGAGTCCAGTGGAGAGCTATGAGGATGATTATAAGTGACTTAAACATCTCCCCTGTCAAGAAAGACTGAGAGAACTGGGGCTGTTAAATCTAGAGGACAAGACTGAGAGGGGCTCTTAATTAATGTCTATAAATATCGGAGGGGTGGGTGTTAAATATCTGAGGGGTGGGTGTCAAATAGAAGGAGCTAATCCCTTTTCTGTAGTGCCTAGTAATAGGACAAGGAATAATGGGTATAAACTTGAGCATAGAAGGTTCCACCTCAACATGAGGAGAAACTTCTTTGCTGTGAGGGTGACAGAGCCTGGAACAGGCTGCCCAGGGAGGCCGTGGAGTCTCCTTCTCTGGAGACTCTCAAAAACTGCCTGGCTACCTTTCTGTGTGGCATGCCCTAGGTGATCCTGCTTTGGCAGGGGGGGTGGACTTGATGAATTCTAGAGGTCCCTTCCAACCCTTAACATTCTATGATTCTAAAATGGATGGATTCTTTTTTTGTTGTTTTTTTCAGTCCATTTCCTGGAACTGGATTTTAAATCAAATTATGTTGACCTGCCTCCCTGTCAACTTTTAGTTTATACTGTCTTTTCAGTGCATATGTAGAAGTATTGTCAAATTGATTTTCATGTCTCTCTTTTTAAAAAATAAATAAATAAACCCTCTTTCTGGACTTGTGGCTGTCACTGCAGGATCCTGTTTCATGATTGTGATTCATTCTTTCTTTTCTCCTATTTCTTCATGTGGGAAATACATCTTATTTTCAGAGTACGTCTGACACTCTTATTTTGAACACAGAACTGAAGAAGCAGTTGTGTATCAGGTAATGTGGTGAGATACACATATGCAGACATAGCAAAAATTGAAATGCAGATGAACACAAAATCCCGTGAGGTGTTTGTTTTTCAAACTTAGATTTGTTTTTATCCTTTATAGCTTTCAGATTCACACAAGTAGCATTTTGTGTGTAACCCCCTATCCCCCCTCCCCTCCCCCCCCCAAAAAAAAAACCCAAAAAAGTAATATTTAAATGTATATTTCAAAGTAAAGGCTAATAGGAAAGGTCTGTGTTTTCCTTGTGAACTGTGTATATGGACAAATTTCCGTCTTTGTGCTTTATCTGACCAGCTCTTTGCATTTTTTAAAATCATCTGTGTGTCTTTGAGATTTCTTGGTGCGATTAAAAACAGTAACCAAGCAATTCCATTGACAATGGTGATGTGGGACATGTGGCTTGAAACTAACCTCAGGCTGTTACTTATTGTATCTTTTCAATAGAAAACAGGAGATTAGTGAAACAGCTCCTTTAAATTGCTTGCTTTTTTACATTTTCCAAGTGATCCTCTTGCTACTGCCTCCAGCTAGGCAGCTTCCTGAGATATGCACCGACTTTATGAAGGTCAAAACGGTTTAAAAAGAAGAAAGAATTTTAACAAGAGAGCTGACTCTGAGTATGTAATTTAACTTGAACTAAAAACAGCATTCTGGAGTGCAGAAGAATTGACACTTCCTATCTGAAATGAACAGCATTGTGGTTGACAGAACATTTTGAGCTATCCCATTGCATCATTAATTCATTTGGAATGCACTGTGCTTCACTGCCGTAACAGTGATCATAATAAATTCATCTAGTAATGATGTGTAGAGCATAGAGACTCTCATATCCTTCCCCCAAATGCAGGCTGACTGTTTGTGGAGGTAGTAGCTGCTAAAATAAACTTCATCTGTTGACAATCTGCGTTTTATACCTTTTCTTTTAACTAAGGATAATAAACACGAGGCTTAAAGGCAAGTGTTGGAAAATGAGAATACATGAGGTCAAGACTGAGTTACAAGTGGCAGTCAATGATTGCTGATGACTTACAGTGATGTTTCTAGGTTTTCTTACTTGTTAAAGAGCCTTTGAAGGCACTCCAGTTACTGAATCGGCTCGTCGTTGTTACATTTTCTTCATCGTCTTCTTGCCCTCAAAAACAACACAATACATCCCCCTCACCCCAAATCAAAATAAACCTTAGTTTGTTTTAGAAACTCATAAACCTCAGGTAATAGTATGCAGTAACTAGGAAATACAGACCATTTCAGTTGTGGGCAGAGTAAAGTTGGTGAAATGGATGAGGCCTGTTGTGACAAAAGAACCATTTTGTAGATGCGATTTTTATTATTTTATATAAGGGGGTCCTGGAGGCAGCAAATAAATGGTTCTCTCAAAGATTAGGAGTAGAATTAAGTGCTTCAAATAAGACATGTACAAGGGCTTGAGAGTAGAGTACAAGAGATACGTAAGGAGGACATCCTTCTCAAGTTCTGGTATGTTTAAAACAAATGAAGAAACAAAAGCCCCAAAGAGGTGGTGAGATTAATTCTCAAAAGCCACATTGTTCTGTATTTTGGTGAAGGAGCCAGGAGAAGAATGAGGCTTTTTCCCAACAGGATTTTGGCACGCTTATTTTGTTTTATTACCATGGACGTTTAATACGGGACAGATCCTTCTCAGGAGTTCATTGTAGAATAGAAGGTAGAAGCCTAGGAAGGAAACACTACAAGAAGTCCCAATCAGGTCTTTCCAGTTTTCCTTCTCAAATGAGGTGGAGCTGACACTTCAACATAATGAACAGGGATAAATAAAGTAATAATGCTGTCTGCATCCACAGATGTATGGTTCCTATTCCCATAGGCTCAGCCACATCAATCAGAAGTGAATTAGAGAGATGTGTTACACTTGTGTTTCATATCAGATAACTGTTCAGGCGTTAGCAAATGTAAAATCATTTTAGATGCTTATAATAAGGTGAAAGCTTGGTCACAGTGTATCTGCAAAATGTTTGCTGTGTCCTGGATTAAAAGAATGAAACATGACAAATGTGCCACAGCCCTTCCTCTTGCAGTAGGAGCCAGGGGTGGATGAGGAGGGCTTCAGAAGTGACTGAAAAAACAAATACTGATAGTTAAATTATGTGAGAACTTATTCACAGTCCTCTACCTTTAGCCTTCAGTGTGATATTTTCATATATCTCTAGCGGACAAAGCTATCTAGCAATCATTTATTTAGCTGACTATTAGACAATTTTTCTTCAGGAAGGTTGTGTAGACACAGCACAGGTGTATATGTTGATGCTTCTAGTTTAATCACAAATGATGGTGCCCTGGATTCAGGTGAGGGCTTGAAGCAGCTGCTTTGGATATCCTTAAATGATAGAAATTGTTACTTCTGGAGAGAAAAACATGTAGAATGAAGTCTGTTGAAGTTCTTTTCAGAATGTACTCTAGATCTATCTTCCAGAAACAAACACTCCAGGTAATTTATATTCTGAAAAACTTTTACACCTTTGTGGTATTTGATTATGTTTTATTAATCTGAAGCTGTGCCCATGCTACTGGGTTACTGTACTAGATGACATAGAACCTCTTATGTGGACTGAGCCCCAAGGAACATACAGTCAAAATGCAGAGACTGTAAAATTTGAATTCACATGTTAGTTCATATACCTGATATGTCTATTCTGATACATATGATTTGGCTATTTATATATATATATATATATATACACGAATGAATAGATGGGTCTATGCATATATATATGTATGTATATACTGATACAACCCTGTTTGGATCTTAGATTTAAGTTATGGCCAGTAATTTAAAACTAACAGTAGAACTTTGTTTATATATAAACAGGAGAAGTTTCCCAAATCCAGGGAAACACAGCAGTATGATATTATTGGTGTCCATAAACAAAGCAGAAATAGCATATTTTGGTTCCAAGACAGCATTTGAGGTTTGTTTTACATGTTTTACTTTATGCAGGGGTAAATGGTTTTTCTGAGGTGATTATAGGGGCAGGTGATTTTGTTCTCAGTGCTAAATATGGAACTTGATTTTTGAAATAAGAATGTCAATAACTACATATGGAAAAATGACTGTATAATTTGGATGGGACAAGTGTGTGAAGATTCTTCTAAAAGAGTATTCATTCTTGCTGGACCGTATCAAGAAGGCAACAAGAAATGTTTTCTCCTTTTTTAATTGTATGGTGGTTTTATCTCAGAACAAAATGTTGCATTACCTGTGCTCTTTGCCGGTTATTAAATCGTATCATTTTTCTGTAGATTCCTTAAGCCTTCTGATTAAGTGAGGAAAAAATTCTTTTTTGTGTACACCAAAGTCTAACAGGGAAGATTTTGTGATGAGAAAACGAAAAAGCTGGAATGACATTATGGGTATTCTGTTCAATTTACATAAAAATTGGAACTGGCAAGAGATAAGAAACTACTTTAGACTACTTTATTTTAAAAAGTTATATATCTCTGAAAATGTTGGTCAGGTAATTTTTTGATGGAAAACTCAGTGCATACAAAATTGCTAAGCCCTTTAAAATGTAGGAATTCAATATAAAGATAAAGATTTTCAGTGTAGGTTTTACATGTTGCAATGCAAGCAAGAAAGTGTTAGAGCACAGTCAAGTTTCATGTCATCATTCTTAGCATCTCATGAAAGATTTGTCACAGCCCAGACTGAAAGAAACCAGTGGCAACAATCTTGATAAACCTGGAGTAAAGTTTTAAAAGAAGCTGTTTTACAAAGGAAGTAGTGGAGTAGGTACTGAATACTGGAACTACATCTTCATGTCATAAGATAGTCACCGAATTTTCTTCTTCCCAATCTGAATGTTGGGTCTCCTCTACCGAGAGCAGCACCTAGTGGCTGAGAAGTACCCAGCTCTGGAAACTCTACAGCAGGGTCTCGGTGGTTGCTGAGCAGCAGACAGTGACTTTCTGATCATGCACAGAATAATTCCATAGCAATGACTGTATGATTTACTGTAGCTTGGTTAAATGCTACAGTAATTTAAATAATACTTCCTCATTAAATATCTTAAATGTTTTTGATTGCAAACACCAAAATAAGTCTTATAGAATCTTCAGCTTAAAATCTCAAAACATGTTGGGACAAAGCCAATGCAGCTGATAAGCACTTTGAAGTCAGTGATATTTAAAAAAAATAAGTTGCAGATGCTCAACGTGTTTTATGATTTACACCTATGCCGTGTTTAAAAAAATAATAATTTGGTATTAAGTTTGAAAAGTGATGTTTATGTATTATTTATGTTTGTATGCTGCCTTTGACCCTTGTAAAAAAACACATAAAGGCTATGTTTATAGTTGAAACCAGTTTTCATTTTTGATCCTGGAATACCTTCCTTCTCTCATTCAGTTAAGATGATATTAAAAATCTAGGTTCTTATCTGTTTATCTAGATATTTGGTTTGTTTACTTTAAAAAGGAACACTTTGTAAGTCATTTCTGCATAGGCATGAAGTCACTAGGTGTCTCCCACAAAGTGGGGATGAGTTAGAAAAAGTCATTTTGCTACTTGCTTCTTTTATTGGATATGATGGAGCTTTTATCTACTTGAGATTGTAGAGAGTCCTCCAGACTTTACTGTAGTAACTTAAAAGAGTAAAAAGCAATACCATTTCAGTTTATTTTTTGTCTTGGAAGCTTCTAGCACTTTTAGAAAGATAGAGGGTGAAGAATAGATTTTTTTCAAACTCAGAAAAATCATTCTGAACTCTTAGAAACCTGGCACTGACTGTCACAAAGGCAGATGATTTTTTTTCTTTGAAATTAATTTGTTAATAGTGTAGTCTACTATATTGATTACTAATAAGGGGAAAAGTTAGCATATTTGTATTTATTTCCTTCTTCAGACCAGCTTTGATTTGTTAAAGGCTCTTTGACATTGACTCTCATTCTAAAGGTATGCCCAATTACATTTCTGTGCAGTGTAAAGCAGTAACCACTTATTTACAATTCTTTTTGAGGGAAATTCACATTCTGAGAAGTGGAACAATAGCTTTTGATCTACACTTAACACTGACATTGTTCGCATCTATTCAAATAGAGCTGAACACAGAGATGTGTAATTTTTGTGACAATTAGTCTGGCCAAATGAGGTTAGCTAATGAAAGGCTATTTAATTCATAAAGGAATTGGGTATTCGTTTATTTTTAAAAAACATTCTGTACTGTTACAGTACTGATTACAAACATAGGAAGGTACTGAAGAGTAACAAATTTTTGCCTTTCTGGAATCTTAGGGTAAACAGATAAGGCAACAAACCAGCTTTATAAATTAATGGTGGGAGCAGGTCTTTTTAATGGCTGTTGGCTAGCCAGCTTTGTATTACTGTTAGCTCTAACTGAGGAGAGGTCTGGTAATCTCTGTAAAAACCTGAGAGTATGGGATAGGTGTAGCTGTCAATTTTGATTGTAAGCAGAGGAAAACTAAGGAACAATGTCTGCTTACTAGAACTGTGTGAGAGATCTGGACCTTCTGAGTAGTTGTGTTCAGCATTTTGTCATGAGACTTTGTCTTATATTTTAGCTTTTGAGATTCTCTGCCTGGAGAAATTGCCTAGAAAAATTGAAATGTGGAGAATGAACATCCATGGGAAAGCAAGGACTCAGTATTCTGGTTATTTGGATTTGAAGTTAAGTAGGTCTGGTCTGTGCTGTTTGTCAAATTTCACACATGCAGGAACTAAGGCAGAGAATTGGTTTGTTCATTGTTACACACATTGGTATGGAAATCATCTGTTTGTGTGCATGGGACTCAAACCTGTACATGGCAAATCTTTTACATTTGCAAATATTTGTGCATGCTGTTTGTGTGTGTTCTGGTCGCATCTGTCTGTATGTGTGTAGCAGGTTTACAGCATTTATGTTCTCCCTTTGAGGGGGTTGATTTGTGATTGAGGAATTTTCATTTTGTTGAAGTTAGACTTCTCTCCCATAGCTGATAATGGGTTGATAAAGTCAGTTAAGTTAGTTACATGTAGCATATCTTTCAGATGTATTATGATTAGTATGAATAGAAAACCAAAGATAAAACTACAGTGTTAAACAGAAGTTCATTAAAACAATATTGCTGGCTTTTGAGATTTAAAAGTTACGTGTGCATCTAAAAAGTCTGCCTCCACGGCTTTATTGCAGTTCAGAGACAGAATTAGAACAGGATATAGTTTAACTAAAAAAACTCACAAAAAACCAGCAAATCTCTCTCTTTCTTCCATACCACCTCCTGCTCGGCATCCAGCAACAGAAATTTGCTTCAACAGTATCAGTGCTAGACTAGAAATGGTGCCACCTTAATGAACATATGAGTCATTTGCTATTGTTACACTGTACGCTGGTCACCAGCCAACTCCATAGGGAAAAGCCATGCTCCGTTTTGGCCTGAAGTACTAAATATCAGGAGAAGATTTCAGATTTTCAATGGAGGGAGTCTCCCTGGTCTGAAGTCTGCTGTCCAGCTATGTCAGCTGAGGCTCAAAACTTGAAAAGGTCCTGAGTAGTACTGAGGGAGGATAAGCAAAAGTCGGAAGAGGAAATGCAATAATGGTTCTGGGCTGTGGGTTGACTACGTTCTGTTTGCAAGGAGTTTGCAGGCTGCAGATCTGCATGAGGGGGATATAGTTTGAGGTTTTGTTGGTCTGTGTGTGTCAGTTTGGCTGAAAAAATTCCTGTAAATATATGAGAAACCCTGGAAAGCCTTTGCTAAACCTGGTCCTCCTATGATCTCTCTTGCTGGCTGCTCAATGTATGACTATTGCTGCCTCTGCAGCTGATGGGGGCTTGGCTGGTAATCCGTCTATCCCTGCCATAGAGGACACAGGGCAAATATTGGCATCTGGAAGGATTAAGTGCATTTGGAGCAATCGGCAGTGAATTTCAGTTTGATTAAACAATTTCGGTGTTTAAGCAAGTTGTGCTGGATAGTTTCTGTCCTATGTAATTCATGCAGTTTAAGAAAATACTCTGCATGAGATTGTGACTGGTAGTGCAACACTGCACACCTTTCAGTGTTGGTTAAACTGGAATTATATGCAGCATTGATTTGGAGTATGATCTGAAGTTTCAGATACTTGCAGTGGTCAGATGTCTTACTCAACAAAAATCACTTTGTTTACTTTTGAATTTTGAAGTGGTGCTTTTGCCCTGAAAAGTAACTGCTGTGCCCCTGCACTTTCAACAGCTGCTCTTAGGTTTCCTGGCAGTTTAACATCTAGAATGTTTGAATGAAAAAAATTTTTAAAAGCAGGACTTTTCTCACATTCTTTATACTGTTTGTGCTCCACTGTGCATTTGCAAAGTCACTTACTCTATCCCTGTTTCCAGTCTGTAATGAGAATTAGTACTTCCATTCATCAACCTTCTATTTTCTTTCATTATTTGCTGCGTATAAGCTTAGAACTGTGTAATGAAGTCTTTGATCTTCCTGTTAACTGAGCTAGTATTAGAAACAAAACAGTACTTGGATCTCAGTGCTTTAAGCTTCTATAATAGCAGTGGAAATATTAGCGTAAGCTAAAAATATTACACTTTTTTTATTCCTTTGGTGAACAATGTGAGTGTTTAAAAAAATCTACATTATTGTACCTATAAGTGGAACGGTGTCTTGAAGACTGACAGAAAATATTGTTCTGATGTCTTGCACACTTATTGTATAGGTGTTCGTATTGCCTATGATTATAGTGCCAGCAGTCAGTTCTAATAGTCAAAACAGTGCTACAGGTACCTGAAGACTTGTCTGCAGGATATAAAACAGGTAATGAAGTTTTAAATAGGTATTTATAGTGGATAATTCCCGAAGTTGGAGGAAGTCTGCACTGGCAGACGTCTGACTGAGTATCAGTGCTCTATCTCCTATAAATAAAGTAGGGTATAATTGGCATGACTGCAAGATGCTAACAGTGATTTGCTATCCTAACACTGACACATGCATCATTTGGAGTGTGCAAGAGGGGAATATATGATTTTTAAGGTGTATGAGATATGTTTCTGTTACTCAATCCTTTTGGGCTCTGTTATATATGTTAGTAAGTCCATCAGCAATATTAAAAATGGTTTAGAATAAGGACTTTCTTGGAAATTTTGCTGATAGGTACTCAGGAGGTTGAGAATTTTAAGAAAGGAGCATTAATGTATTAGAGAGGCAATGTAAAAATTGAGCCTACACAGTTAATTCTGCCCTTGTAGGACAGTTTGTAAGATTAAATTAGCGTGCAGCAGACTGTGAGCCATCTGTTGGATTAGGCAGTTTCACAGCTCACTAAGAGTTTAGAAATGTCCAGGAAAATGCACAAATTCTTAAACTACTTTTATTAACTAAAGACAGTAAAACCTGTTTTAACCTGTGATGTTTGTTCAACTGTAAATGGACAAATGAAAAAGCATATTCTTTAATAAATGTACAGTATCTTTAATAATACTGTTATTTTTTAACTGAGTTTGAAATACCTGTATAATCTGTAGTCTTGCTGACATGTTTACAGGTAGATCTTACCAAGGCACACTCCGTTATCTCTTCAACTGAAGTAAATTTTCAGTCTGTCTCCATTTCTGTTCTTCACACACATGTAGAAGTCCACTCAGCTGTAATTTAATCAGAAGAAAAATCTGATGTAATTATTGGAAAATCACCTTTTGTTCATTTTTGTTTGTAATAGCCCTGTTGAGGAAAGAAAAGTGACTAATTGAAGTTAAAAGCTGCTTAAGAATGAAGCAATATAAAAGCTCATCAACAGCAGAATTCAGGGATAGACCCTGAGGCAATTTCCAAGCTGTTGGAACTGCCTGTGGAGACTGACAAGTAGCAAGAGATAGAAAAATATCTTTCACAGTTTGATGTGAAGTCTTGTGTTTTTCTGGCCTCGCTGATTGCTTTAAGGAGATACTGCATAGTTATCAAAAGGCAATAAACAGTATATTTAGTGTGAAATATTAAGTAAATATATGTAGTAACAACACTAATGTTCAAGTAATAATGCTACTACAATATGTTCATTTCTCCATCCTAATTTTTAGTAGATATTTGAATTTTAAACAAAATTAAAGTAAGCCCTTTTTCACCTCGGTCTAAGATGGAATAAAAGTGCTTAGTACATATCAGGGGTTTATTATAATTTGAAGTATTTGCAGACTGAAAAAATTATTTATAAAAAACCAACAAGAAATAAAAAACCCACTGTGAAGCACCAACCTGAGACTGTACAATGCTGATGATTTACAAAAACAACACACTTCTGTTTATTATGAAGGCAACAATTCTAATTTCATGCAATGAAGTAAACTGAGATTCATATTTTTAATGCGTTCTAAAGGAAAACAAGGTATGCTTACTTATTGTAAACACCCATGTGTAGAACAGTTCTTTAACAGCCCACAAAGTAATCAGATTGTGTAGTATACTGTACTAAATGTGATAGAGATACAAGAAAATAGTCTCTGCTTTGCCCTTAGCGAAATACTTCCAGTCTCATTTTAAGAAGATATTACAAGGGAGTTTAATAAGCTATAGAAGGGCATTAATGTAAAATGAAATGCATATACAGTAACAATATCATACAGATTAGCTACATGTATAACTTTGTACAAGAGCTCATTGCAAAGCACTAGACTTTCACCTCTTTCCTTTTTGTTGCTGTAGCTTGGCAAGCCTCCAAAATGCTGTCAATGTAAGTAGGATAGAATGTGGCCCAAGAGAAGTTAAGTCTTGGACTGTTTGGTATGAACAGTGGCTAGAATGAAAGCAGAAATGACCATTCAGTTTTATATAAAACAGTTTTTAACAAAAGCAGAAGTTTCCTAACAAATGTTAAAGTGCTGATAAGTTTCATTAATGTTTTCACTCAAAATACTGTGCAAGCACCGTTTACTGAAGCAGGCATGTTGGTTATGAGCTTCTGAAGAATCAATTTAGGCGGTACGTTCCTTAAAATATGTGGTGAATTTCTGAAGAGAATCTGGCAAGTCAGGTGTTGTGACTTCTATGCTTCCATGTGATGAGGATACTTGGACTGGTGTGTGCTGCTTGGGTAATGTGTTTTCTCTATGTTCCCAGCTAAATCCTGTTAGTTTCAGAAGCATTCTTCTTGAGCATTCTTGATCTTTTTTCTTTTTACTGAAAGTAAATGCACATGTGAATGGACTAATATTTAATATGGTAATAAACCCATTGTTAACTAAGTCTTGCAGATTGGTGGGTAAACTTTACTTCAGTACACATATTGAAAGATAATTTCTATGCAACCATTGAAATTGAAGTTAAACTCCATTTAAATGTAGAAAAGAGAATCACGTATGTAACTTTTTTTGTGTCTGTGTTGACATTAGACAAGAGGTTAGCTGAGGTGAGGAACCCTAGAGATGTTTGAGGAGAGCGATGCTGTGTTGCTGAAATTATGAAAGGCATCTAGAAATCTCACTCAATATTGACAAAAGTACATGTGATATCTTCACTTGGATAGGATCCACAGTCCTCAAAGGGGCAAAGTTGTGTACAAACTGGAGATTTTACAAGTATAAAGGGACTAGAGCTAAAAGTAATCATGCTGTTTAGGGCCCTTTCATTGTTCCTGAGAATCAAACCTCTGCGTGGATGTGAACTATCCAATTTAACATTTCCATTGAGCAATGAGAGCACCTCGGGTCTGCGCAGTATGCCTTGACTTTTATATTGGGATCTCAGTGTTCAGAATCCTGTTAAATCAGTATATTTTAGTTAGCTTCATGGATTTCTAGTTAGCGGTATAAATAAATGACATGCAATGCGTTCTCCCTTACATGCAGGGTGCTGGACAAACCCCCTTGCTGTCTTTGAAACAGCTACCCTGAGGATACATATAGCGTTATCTCTTGCGTTAAGAACCCACTAATCAGAGTCACTGAACCTTATCTCTTTTAAAGGGTTCTAAAGTTAGCACGCGCTTTTACCTTTGAGTTTTAAGCAATGTTTAAAAATTGGCACAGTGAGATTGGATATAATTGTTGAATTGTTCAACTGTTAAATTCTTTTGAGGGCCTGTAGTAGAAACTGGTAGCATTCCTGTGACTGCTCATTTTCTAAATATAAAAAGCTCCAGAATCTTTGCTGCTTCTGTAGCATGGTGACTTTGATGGAAACATTCTTTTGTCACCATGGTGAGGTTACATCAAAGCCAGTGGGGACAGCAGCCTTACAGTATCCACAATCAGCTGAGCTTAAAGGCAGAGTTACCTATAGAAATTACAGCAAAAATAAAACCAAATATGTTCAGTTTTATTTATATTAATGATTGATGGAGTCATCTTTTCTGTCATAAGTATGACTTACAGTGAGAGCTTGTACAGAGCAGGTTATATGAGCCAACAGTGGCAGTCTGCTAATTTTCATTTTTTTTAGTTCTTGGGTAGTTCTTAGAAAAATTCTGCAACACAATAGAAACACAATATACATTATGTGCCAGTAAAATCCTGAGTGTAAACCACAGATGATAATTTGGCAATGAAACTGCCTCGTGCATGTGATTTGAACTGAAACTTTGCAATGTGTGTAGAGTGACAGCTCTCAGATGATTTATGCTGTATAATTTTGCCTAAATGTCCCAAAAATGCAGAACTCTATGTATTCTTCCAGCCTCTGCTATGCTTTTTCTTATCAGCTGAGTTTTGCTTTCAATTTAAAGAAAATTGAGACTATAGACTTAAGAGATAGGTTTTAAAATATCTTTCACCCCCATAAACCTACAAGGAAGTAGAGCCTGTATTTTCTGAGCAGCATGACAACAATTTTATCTAAGTTTGGCATAATAGAAAGTTAAGGCAGCTTCTGCCTTGCAGTTTCAACAAATACCCGTTTTAGGAGTTCAGCTTTAGGACACTTTAAAAAGCCTGTTTGAGGGAGTAGCTACCAGTATTTTAATTCCTTTCATATTATCTTAGGTCACTAGTCAGTTGAAAACTCTGGCCACACTTGTTGTTTCTCTATCTACTTTTTCCTCAGGTCCTTCCTGAAGATTTTGACATGGAAAAAAAAAAAAGTTACTAACTTTTCACAATCAGAATCTCCTGTTTTGTTTTAGTATTCTTAATGCATTAAGAAAATAATGCAAGATCCTCACCCTTCCCAAGTCTCTCTTCTATTATTTTGTGTCTTTTCATGTCTAATCAAGGATATGCCCTGCTCTGCAGTGGTGGTTGAATGTGAGAAAGTATCTTTGAATTTTCTAAATTTTGTGTGTTGCTGGATGTTCTCTCTATTATGTGCTACGGCAGTGAATTTCCAGCTCCTTCAATTTGCCATTCCTGCTATCCTGGCCTACTTCTGGATCTTTGTTGCTAGCTGTAGGTGAACAGGCAGTAGTGGATGACAGGTACCTCTGTAATCACACCCTGCACAGATGAAAGGACTTGGCTGCATTCAGGAAAAAATGGTTTAACCAAAGCTTGACTGCAGTTCTTTGTACAAAAAAAGCAGAAAACAGTTGAAAGCTTGCCACGCTGGATGTGCTTGGTGTTTAAGATACTTGGTTCCACAGTTCTCAGCTCCTGATAAGCCTTTACAAGAGAATCTGCAGAATTGACATTTAAGAATAAAATACAAAAGCATACACTGTAAATTTCTGCAGGTCAAACAAAAAGGTTAATTCAAATCACTTGAAATATCTTGAAGAAATAGTACATGAACTTACTTGGGGGGGGGGGGAAGAAAAAAAACAAAATGCAAACCAAACAAAACAATGAAAAGAATAGCTGTGATAGCAACTGCAATTATCAGAAAAGGAAAACTGAGCTATTTTGACTAGAATAAAGACTTGAAACTGCTGCAAAATATTCTCAGCATGCAGTGGAAGGCTCAACTCCAATTCATCCATACTATTAGAAAAAAGGCTCATTAACCTGCCGGTGGGGGTTGTATCAAAGAAAGTCATTGGGCTCTGTAAGATCTGTAGATAAGGGGGAAGAGAAGAGTCAGATGGTAGTCTTTGTCTTATACTGTAGTTAGAGTTGATGTAGGAATGCATACAATAGCTTTAATCATGGCTAAGATTAAAATTGTAGGAGTAGCAAACAATTGTATTACAGCTTTTACAACATCAGCATTTATAAATCAGCTTTTGAAAGTAATGCTTTTGAAAGTAAAATAAATTTCTTCAAATCATAAAGTCTTTCTGTTGTAAAGCAAAAAAAACCCAACAAAATAAATGCGTGAAAGTCAGGACATTGAGCATTTGATTATTTCATAGCAAAACTGACTATATGGTGTTCCATTTTTCAAATTTCTTTCAGTGATTAATGAAATATTTATTTTTAAAAGAGGAAAAGAAAGAAGCAGTCTATTTTTAGTTTATAAATCCTTCAAATGTTTACTAATTTTTTTTGGGTTTTTTTTAAATACATCCTTTAATGTAGTGCATTTGTCACAATTCAATAACAGTAAAGCCAGGGATATTTAGCTAAAACAAAACAAAAAAACCCTCAGTTTGTTACTGTGCACCTTAGTTTTGAATGAAAGGAGAAATCCTGTTTCTCCTCTTCTTGAACAGGTTGGTTTATAGGAGCTGCAATACAAATTTCTTTGTAGGACTAGGTGTGGTCATTTATGTGCTCGCCTCAGCCAATACTAAACATGCTTTAATACAATAATCAGACAAAAGAACCTTTGTGTTAGTTATTTTATAGGAAGGCTTTGTCAAATGTACTTATAGGTAGAATCCTTGCTGTTTCTAAATGCTGCTGTTCCAGTTTTGTAGCAGTTATTGAATGAGTAACACATTGTGATAAATTGTTAGACTTACTAAGAATGACAAGTAGCTTTTAGGTCTGCATACAAAACTGTATTGATATTTCATTTTTCTCTTATCATCCTTGACAAAACAAAATATCAATAGAAATAAATGCAAAACCCAAATTTTGTTCCATGAAAAAGTAGTTAAATCTATTTCCTCCTCCTCTGTTTTATTCTGAATTGAACAAGGAGCAAAAGTGATTTGTCATCTGTGAAATGAACCTTCAAGCTATAAAGAAAATGACTATGGGATGATGTAATAAAGATCTGCAAAGATGAGTAAAATGAAGAGGACAGGTAGGAAGTGATCAGTGTCTAATATGATGGGATGCCCAAGATGAAGCTAACTGAGCTAAGGCTAATGCTTCTTTATACCATATGCAGTAAATCTGTAGAACTTACTGCGAATGCTTTACATGGTTTCAAAGGTAGACTGGACAAGTTCATGAGGAGGAAATCTATAGAGGATTACTAAATATTTGGAAAATAATTAGTTCAGGAATTACATAACATTGCATTTAAAGAATTAAATTCAGTCTGTGTCATTAATGGAAATGTTAAAATAATATTGGTCTCAAGTGAAGATTTGTGGGGATCTTTTTTGCCATAGGAGTAGTGAAGAAGATGAATTAGAAGTATGGTTCTACCTGTCCATTTAGGCTGTAGGAATTTGAGTCCAGGGTTGTGCTGGGGGCAAAGGAGGAATCAGGTCAAGCTAGTATACAGGCCCAAAACATAACAGCTGTTAGTGAAGACAACTAGCTTAAACCTTTGCTTAAATTGTTCTGTAGTGCTGAGTGGGGAGAACCCACAGAGGTGATGCAACTAATAAATATTTGCTTTCATTTAGAGTCTTTATTTTACCTTGTTGCTACAAGATAATTAGTTAGCTTGCCAAAAAAAAAAAAAAAAAAAAAACAACCCCAAAAAAGATTTACCTTTCAAAATGGTTGAGCTTTTAGATATCAGCTAATTGTTTATTATGGACACTTTTATGTATTGAAAGACAAGACACTTGCTCTTAACAAACAAAGAACGCTTTTCCAGTCCTTAAGGACACAAAGAAAACCCAAAATCAGAAGAAACAAAGGTAAAGCGATATAGGTTGTCTTGTTTTGAGATGAGACAGACAGAATTCATAAGCTCTGTTCATCTCGATAGATACAAAGTGTGAAGATAAAAAATACTTTTTAGTGTCATCATTATGTTGTTACTGATCTTCACAGTGGGTTTGTCAGAAAAAATATATTTGTCTTCCCTTTAAAACACAATCACTTTGTACTTACCTATTATTCCCTCTTTTCTACCTCTATTGCGCCTATGGAAATCTTCAGATGTATTGCTCATTTTCTCTTCTTTTTCCCCTCTTCAGAGGGAAAGCAGTGTCCCTCTGACACTTATCTTCATATATTGAAGAATGATTACTATTTTGTAAAAATACATCTACACACTTTATACCACAATATCCCTAAGTGAAATTAAAAACCCTCTGTTTACCTCCTGTAGTTAATACATTACCAATAGTACTGTTTATTTCCTTTAAGGGCCTCTTTTATTTTTTTGAAAAATATGCTTTCCAACGTATGCGTTAACTGCTGGTAGGGGATCATCCAAAAAATAAATATCTCTGTTGACATAAACAACATGCACAAAGATGATCCTTTGTTTCTGATCACCAGAAAGGCAGAAACCTCTTTCCTGTATCTCAGAGGAAGAGAGTGCTGCATTAGTTAAAGAACAGGCACCGTTTTATAGAAGATAGCTCTGAATTCATAATTACAACTGATCCGGGATTTACATTGATTATAAGGCCATGTTCATTATCAGAAGAGGATTTCCTTATCTCATCTAGTTCTAGCCTGTCGTGGACCAAAAACGTCAATTCGCACACAACTTCTGTGAGGCTTGTTTTGTGACTCTGATCTTTTTTATGTTAGTGTTGAAGTTGCTGGCTTTCACACGTTCGTAAAAGAGCACTGTCGCTGGTCTCCCAATCTTTGCTAATTTTGTTAATATTATGGTTATGAGAAAGCATTCCCTCAGAGAGATAGGCATAACCTGGCAGACATACCCCTGAAACTTGAGGCAGATTTAGACCTCATTTTCGTATCTTTCATTACTTCAGCTTTCCCATCATTTAAAAACTCACTGAAATAAAAATTTTTAACAGAACTAGACATGGTGAGTTCTGGAAAAAGGAGTGTGGCTGTCTAAAGATACCAGAGAACTATCTTGCCAGGAGGGGAAAAAGGTAGTATCAATGAATAACTGATCTGCTATAAACTGGCATAGAGATATCTCCACTTGTGAAATTTGGAGCTGGGCCATTTTCATTCCAGGATTTTCTTTTTTGAAAGAGGAGAATAAAATCTTGAGGGAAACAAAGTAACTGTGTAACAGGGTGCTCTGATTGCATCACTTCTGTGACTGATCACGTTAACATTTGCTCTGATTATTAGGAACACCTATACCATTTGAACTCCACGCTGCTGGAGTAGTTGAATTAGTTTAATCAGTTACAGTATGATTTTTCTACTGTAAATTTCTTCATCTGCATTTTGAGTCCTAAATGCAGATTAGGGGTTAATCACTCTAAAAAAAAAAAAAGAAAAAACAAAAGACAAACAAACAAAAAGACTAACTTCAAAGCATTCTCAAGTGGTTATTCTTACATGTGTGATCAGAAAATTCATAATTCTGTAGTTCATTTACCACTTGGAAATAACAGACTTAAACAGTAACAGATGCTTAGCAGTTATAGTATACAGTATAGCTTCATTCACATCAGTTTACCCCTGCTGAGCCACTGGCCCTTGGTAATGGGCTATAAATGACTCACAGGCAGTAACCACATTGAAATAGCACAACAGAATACCATCTCGAGTCTGCTAACCAGAGTTTCATGTTACGAAGACACTCAGAAGATGATCTCAGGACCCTGATCTCATTGCAATCACCGAGACATGGTGGGACAGCTCACATGGCTGGAACACCGTCATGGATGGCTATGTCCTTTTCAGGAAGGACAGGCTGGCAAGGCGAGGTGGTGGAGTTGCTCTCTATGTGAGAGAGCAATTGGAATGCATCAAGCTCTCCCTGGGGGGCAATGAGGAGCAGGTTGAAAGCTTGTGGATTAGGATTAAGGGGGAGACTAGCATGGGAGACATGGTAGTAGGTGTTTACTACAGGCCACCTGGTCAGGGTGAGGAAACTGATGAGGCCTTTTACAGGCAGCTGGAAGTAGCCTTGAAATCACAGGCTCTGGTTATCATGGGGGACTTCAATTACCCTGATATTTGCTGGGAAAGCCACACAGCCAGGCATGCTCAGTCCAGCAGGTTCCTCCAGAGCATTGATGATAACTTCCCAATGCAGGTGCTGGAGGAGCTGACGAGGAGGGGAGTGCTGCTGGACCTTGTACTGACAAAGAGGGACTGGTTGAGGATGTGAAGGTGCAAGATACCCTTGGCTGTAGTGACTATGAAATGGTGGAGTTCAGAATTACAGGCAGTAGGCACAGGGCTACGAGCAGGATCGTTACTCTGGACTTCAGAAAGGCCAACCTTGGCCTCCTCAGGGAACTGCTTGGAAAAGTCCCATGGAACAGGGCCCTAGAAGGTGAGGGAGCCCAAGCAAGCTGGCTAATATTCAAGCACCATTTCCTCCAGGCTCAAGATCAGTGCATCCCAAAGAGTAGGAAATCAAGTAAGAGAGTTAGGAGGCCTGCATGGCTGAGCAGGGAGCTCCTACATAAACTTAAGCAGAAGAAGGAATTATACAGAACATGGAAGGAGGGGCAGGTCACTTGGGAAGAATACCGGGAGGTTGTCAGAGGATGCAGGGATGCAACAAGGAAAGCTAAGGCCTCTCTAGAACTGAACCTGGCGAGGGAGGTCAAGGACAACAAGAAAAGCTTTTTCAAGTATGTTGGAGGTAAAAGGAAGTCTAAAGGAATTGTGGGCTTGCTCCTGAATGAAGTGGGTGCCCAGGTGACTGAGGATAGAGAGAAGGCTGAATTACTGAATGCCACCTTCGCCTTGGTCTTTACTACTCAGGCCAGCTACCAGGAGTCCCAGGCCTTCAAGACCACAGAAGAACTCTGGAGGGAGGAAGTTTCTACCTCTGTCAAAGAAGCTTGGGTTAGAGATCAGTTGAACAAACTGGATATCCACAAGTCCATGGGCCCCGATGGAATACACCCACGAGTGATGAGGGAGATGGCTGAGGTCATTGCTACGCCGCTCTCTGTAATCTTTGAGAGGTCCTGGAGATCAGGAGAGGTGCCTGAGGACTGGAGGAAGGCCAATGTCATTCCAATATTCAAAAAGGGCAAAAAGGCAGACCCGGGTAACTATAGGCCAGTCAGCCTCACCTCCATCCCTGGAAAGGTGATGGAACAGCTTGTTCTTGCCACCATCTCAAAGAATGTGGAGGAAAGGAGGCTTATCACGAGTAGTCAACATGGATTCTGTAAGGGGAAATCATGTTTGACTAAACTGATAGCCTTTTGTGATTGCATAAGTAGTTGGATAGATGAGGGGAGAGCAGTTGATGTGGTATTTTTTGACTTCAGCAAGTCTTTGATACTGTCTCCCACAGTATCCTCACAGCCAAGCTTAAGGAGGGTGGATTGGGTGATTGTGCAGTGAGGTGGATTGGGAACTGGCTGAAGGACAGAACTCAGAGTCAGTGTCAGTGGAGTAGAGTCTAGCTGGAGGCCTGTGACTAGTGGTGTCCCCCAAGGGTCAGTGCTGGGTCCAGTACTGTTCAATACATTCATCAATGACTTGGACGAAGGGATGGAGTGTACCCTCAGCAAGTTTGCTGATGATACCAAACTGGGAGTAGTGGCTGACACTCCAGAGGGTTGTGCTGCCATCCAGCGTGACCTGGACAGGCTGGAGAGCTGGGCGGGGAGAAATTTAATGCAATTTAACAAGAGCAAGTGTAAAGTGCTGCATCTGGGG
>JANVCC010000037.1:3257509-3327625 GCA_025345505.1 Todiramphus chloris collaris
TATAGGCTGGGGGCTGATCTGTTGGAAAGCAGCTCTGGGGAAAAAGACCTAGGGGTCCTGGTGGACAAGAGGATGACCATGAGCCAACAATGCACCCTCGCGGCCAAGGAAGCCAATGGCATCCTGGGGTGCATTAGGAAGAGTGTGGTCAGCAGGTCAAGGGAGGTTCTCCTCCCCCTCTACTCTGCCCTGGTGAGGCCCCACCTGGAATACTGTGTCCAGTTCTGGGCACCCCAGTTCAGGAAAGACACAGAGCTACTGGAGAGAGTCCAGCACAGGGCCACCAAGATTATTAAGGGAGTGGAGCACCTACCTTATGAGGAGAGGCTGAGAGAGCTGGGTCTCTTTAGCCTGGAGAAGAGCAGGCTGAGGGGGGATCTCATTAATGTCTATAAATATATAAAGAGCAAGTGTAGAGAGGATGGAGCCAAACTCTTCTCGGTGTCATCCAATGTTAGGACAAGGGGCAATGGGAGCAAGTTGGAAAATAAGAGGTTTAGGATAAACATAAGAAAAAAACTTTTTTACAGTAAGGGTGACAGAACACTGGAACAGGCTGCCCAGGGGGGTTATGGAGTCTCCTTCTCTGGAGGCGTTCAAAACCCGCCCGGCACGTTCCTGTATGACTTCTTATAAGTGATCCTGCTCAGGCAGGGGGGTTGGACTAGATCTTTCTTGGTCCCTTCCAACCCCTAACAATCTATGAATCAGTGAACTGCTCCATATTTCATTGTTTTACCATCTTTATTTCTTAATCTGACAGGTTCTGATGTAACTTTTTTGACAAGAGCATAAGAAAAATATGGTAAAACTTGCAGCTCTTTATATATAGTATTACCATCTAAAGGCATAGGTACCGGGATTTATTTGAGGTACTTTGAGGCAAGCCTGGAAATCTGAGGAAAATATTTCACAGTGATGATGTATGCTTAGAATACACACATATGCACTTAAGGCACGTTGAATCCTAAGGCCTACCAACATGGCAAGATATCTGACAAGCTAGTGTCTCTTACATCTGAAATAGGCTTTGCTGCAATCGAACGTGTGCTGCTGTGCAGAAATCCTGGGATACAAATGGAGTGACCGTTTAAAGCCTTTTGTTCTGGCTAACAGTTCTTAGGGTTAATTGTATTAATAAACTTGCTCTAGTAAGATTGGTCCTACGATGCAGCTTTAGGATTTCTTCACTTAATTATAACCATTTTTAAACCTAGTCTTTCTCATTTATTCTTTCTCCCTTTTTCTTAAATGGCAGTATAATTTCTTGTATTCTAGTATGAATTGTAATACTTACTTCAGTCATATCTCCATGAGGAAGAATTTCCATACCTGACTCCAGGCTGCATACATTGACTGCATAATTGTACTTGAAAGTAAGAGTTCAGCATTTCTTATTTTATATGGTCTGAATAAAACCTCATGCATTTTTATTAATTGTGGCATCTGTGCTCTGAAACAGTGCTTTGAACTGTATAGATATATGACTAGAATTCAGTCCTTCATCTAGCTGTTGTGTTTTGTCCCTGTAAAATAGCAGCTGTTTCATCATGTGAGATCTGTGATGTTCTCTTTGGTTCTTATATGATATTTTTTTATGAGAAGAAATAAATTACTTTCTAGCTTACATTTTAGACAGGAAGCACTGTATCTCTTTGAAATTTTGAGTCCTTACAAACCAACAAGTTATGGACTTATATATAAGGATATACAGTGAACAGAATTTTCTCATGTAATAAGGCCAATTTACTTGAACAGTCAGGGTACAAATTTACCAGGTTGATTATTTGCCTGCTCCATCACATTTTCACAGACATTGTTACCTTTGCTCATTATCTTAAGCCAATATGGGTAGGGTAGCCCATTCTACGAATTCCCCTTTATTTTGCTGTATATGGCATGCTCAATTTCTATTACAAGGCAAATCGCTCTCCTCTACCTTCCATCATATTTTTAACTTTTGAAGTACATGTATATGGATATTCTGTTCTCTCTGTGTATATACTAACTCTGCTTTATGAATGAATAAGTTAAAATCGAAGGAAGTGTTAATACCATCCTTTTCTGTGTCTTCCTCATTATATATCGTTCTTTACTGTTCCACTATTTGGCACTCCATCCTATTTCAGTGTAAGTGTTCACATTCACAAGTGAATACAAATTAATACAGACTCAACTCATGAGCAACATTATGAAGCATTGTATTTATTCCTGAAGAACCATACATTCAATACTTGCTATCTTCCTATAATTTACAAGAGGTTAATTCCAACAAGACTGAGTTACTCCTCAGTTCGAATCTCTCAATGTTTCAAGACTAATGCTTTTTAGTGAAATTTGTATGTTTAGACAGCTGCATGAAAAGTTATTTGGAGAGTAAGGGATTAAATTATGAGAAAAGAATGAGTTAAATATGCATGCCTTAGTTAAAGAAACACCCATGTTATTCATAAAGGTCTACAGATACTTAACAGATGTAAAAGGCAAGGAGAGTGAGTGGAATTATTAAGGGGACTGCCAGTCATCTCACTAAAATAAGTGAGTTTTGGTGGTTTTTTTTCAAGTGTTACCTTAAAATCAGAGGAAAATTAATGATATAAAAAGAATTCAGTCTTTGGGCCAGCACATGTAGCCCTTGTTAAGCTCTGAGATGAGGAGCACAAAATGAGAATAAGTCTCTGAAGAGTCATGGCAGTTTGAGAGAGTTATCACTTTTCTATCATGGTTTTTAGGACAGAGTTTTGATTTTAAAATCATGGAATTATGAGTATAATTAGTTTACATGCTTGGAATATTTGAATTGTGCATAAATCAAGTACTAGATAAGATGTTAGGAAAAAAAAAAGCATTGGGAAAGCATTAGCATAAATGAGTTTGGTGTTTAGGGGTTTTTTTTTGTGTTCTTCCCCCCCCCCCGCCTTTCTTCCCTCTAGTAGTGAAACTGTAAAAAGCCTCCATTGATTTAGAAAACTAAATTCAGATTAATCAAACTGTGAAGTGTAATTTGTAGTACCTGAATCTCTAGATCTGTTAATATTGGCTTGTTATGTACTAGGAGATTCTTTCCTACTGATACAGAGGACTTCTGTTCCTCTTGAGATAGAGCAAAAAATACTACTCTCTTGAGATAATTTCTGATATTTTGCTCTCTTTGCCTTTTAAGAGAGAGAAGGAGATGAGCAGAGGAATGCATAAAGACCCTTTTAGATAAAATACTTTGGAAGCTACTATAATGCATATTGTTTCTCTGAATTCCTGATAATGGCAAGAAAACCACAATTACAATTGTGTTTGCCACTTTGAAATCGCAGATTTTTTATACCATAAGTAATTGTTGCAAAAGCTATTTCTCAATATTTCATTATAGTCAATTTAATGAATGTTGAAAAACTCATTCTTTATTTGCATACAGTATCAGTTACTGAAATTTCTGCTTGATGAAATTCAGTTGTGAATTTAGACATTTTCATCTGTAATCAAGCTTTAAAAATCTTGTTAAAACATTTCCTTAACACTAAAATGTCTAAAAAAAATTAACATAAGTAGAGCTAACTGAAGATGAATGTTATAAAGTACAAGTGTTACAAATCACGTGTCACATTTTTTAAAGTTGTATTTGTTGCCTCTTTTTTGGTTTTTTGTTTGTTTTTTAAACATATATGCTTCCACATTCCCTATTGAATATTCATTTATTCCTGTGACTTCTGATATATTTTATTGCACGCTAGGAACATTAATCATGGTTCCCTTTTCATACTCATCACTGTATACTAGTAAATTAACATAGGGAAAAGAGCTTTAAAAATAAAAACATGTTCAACAGAAGTGCTCCATGTTACTAACTGCATGATTAGGAATATATATGATGTATCTCTAATGTCATATATATCTAATATATGCTTTACAAGCATACATAAAATGTAGAACTTCTGAAATATAAAATCATTCTTTGTACATAAAGTTCTTCTATGTGTTTAGGAAATTTCTCAGGGTTTTGTCCTACATCTTATTTTTAACTGAAAGGACTGTCTAGATAATTGATGTAACTGGCTACAGTGGCTCTTATGACCCAGATGACTTTGTTGTCCAGAACTTCATCAACATCATCTTTGTTATCACCTTAAGAACAACTTATGTGGGATTAAATGGTTCGACAGATGTGGGCATGTAATAAATAGTGTGGCAAGTTATTGTATTCAGATCATAGAATAGAGCCTGTCTTTTAATACTGTGCATAGTTTTGAGTTGTGGAATAGAATTCTTTTGGTTTAGCTGATGAAGTCACCGCAGAAGCTCTAGAAATGCTGCAAAACATGTGGAAATGCTTAGGTGTCCCTGCTTTTGAAGAGAAGTTTGCATGTATGTTAGTAAACAGATCTAGAATATGCAAATGGAGGATGATGCTTTTGAAAAGGAAAGATGAGGAAAAAAGGTCTGCTGCTGTTATTCATTGCCATCTTCTCCCCGTTGCAGAAGCAGAGTGTCAAAACAGATGATGTAGAGACAAAGATACTCTCAGCATCTGCTTTTCACCGCTTGATGCAGACTTAAGGGAACGCTGAGGTTAACTGAGTTGGAGATTGAATAGTAGGGCCTTTTCATCCATTTAAATGAATTGAGGTTTGCTGTATCTATCTAGTTACAGTGGCATGCTGTGGTAAAGTAGGCTGAGAGATGCTCTGTTCCTTTGTGGAGCACCAGTATTTCCCAGTGTGATGTTAGTTATTCATTGCAGGTATATTCATCTGATGTATTAATCTCCTGTGTTGTTCATTGCACTATTGTGTAAGCAAACCCCGAACTGTAGCTGAGGATAACGTTCATACACACAGAAAAAAGTATTTATATTGTAGTAGTATCAATGTTAACTAAATGTGCTTTTATATCTGCCAAAAGCCTTGCTCTTTGTTTCCGTACTACTTTGCCCAAGGAAGCCTTTTTCAGGCCAAACACTCACAAGCTGTACTTCCCAAAGGTGTTGAAATCTGTAAATAAATAAATAAATTTCCCTGATTTAAAAAATTAAATATTTTTTTCAATTCCAAAAATTTGTAAGACACTTGCTTGGGAAACTGCTTAAGTTCTTGCATTGTCAATCAGTTTAATTGAAGACATCTTTAGAAGTAACATACAAAGCACATTTCTGCAGAGCAGTATCTCATGAAAAAAAATTTATTATGCAAAATGACTCCTCTAGGAAATTATTAAAAAGAAGCATTAATTGAGAATTTGTTTCATGAGGACAGACAGTCTTAACTTTTGAGCTAAATGTAGACCACAGGGGAATAGGATGAAATAATTGGGTTTTTCAGCCCCTGGAGTGAAGTCACAGAGCACTACTGTTGAAATTAATGTCAGCTTCTAGCACTAGAAACTGAAGTTTCATGCGGTTGTTAATACCAAGTGTAAAACTCACTCATTTCTTTTCACAAAGCTTTGGACTTGATACTGTAAAATTCTAAGCGTTCAGGTGCCACTACTCGGTGCCATGAGCGTGACTTTGAGGTTATAAATAAATTTTGCTGTATTCTTAAGTACTCATGCCAATCATGAGCAGGACATTTGGAACAGATTCAACTTAAAATTTGCAGCTTCTGTTGGTTTTTGGTATGACCATACCCTAATTTGGCTGGTGAGACATACAGATTGATGAATTTTGGGAACAATTTTATAACCTTTTTAGTTTTAAGAGTAGAGATTAGATCTTCTTGCATAATGTTTAAGGAGGGATACAGCAAACCTTTTTTATTTTGTTCTTAATCTGTTTCTCTGTCCTTATATTATACACAACTCTTACTTGTCCTTTCCCTTTATGTGTGAAATGCATAATGTTCCTCCCACCTTTTTGTTATTTTTTGAGAATCATGTACTATGTCAAACAATGGGAACAGCACAAACCTTTTTGCAGCTAGGAGCTGTCTACATCCTTTCATCATTAAGGGTGAAAGCCAAGAATGAGTAGCAGGTGAGAACAGCTTTGCATCATCCACTGGATTAACAGCCAACCCAAGGGAAAACAGAAGATATTATGTATTCACTAAGTTAATTTTACGGTTGTTCAACTAACCTTATGAATGTTAAGTGTAGAAAATTATGTGTTCTGAAGCATACTGACATCCCTGAAGCATCTTTTGACAGTTCTAGACAGAGCTTACCATGCATTTTTTAGGTGCATAAAAGACAACCTGAAAACACCACTTATTAAATTAATGATAAGGTAAAGTCACATTCATGGGCTTAGAATGAAGCCCTTCTTTCCAGTGAATGCTTTGTTTCTCAGACAAAGCAGACTCCCCTTCTTTAAGAAAACTGGCATTAGCTACACATAACCAGTATTTTCCTTACACTGCTTCAGGGCATGCACAGAATATTAGGTCGTATGTTCATGTTACCTTTCAAAAATGATGAAATGTCATAGTTGGTGAGTTTAACTCAGCCGAAGTTGGGGCTAAATATTATCTTGACAACATTTTGACCCAGTTAAAAAAATAAACCAAAGTATTTCATAATAATATAGCTAATGTTATTTCCACTGTCCTGTATGTTTCTGTGTTTTATTTTTCAGCTACAAACAGATGTGACTGATTTTGCTTTGATGTGGATAGGAATCATTGTTTTTAAAGTGGTTCATATTTCTGAAGAACAGAGCTTTTATTTACTTGTCCATCTACCTCATGTGTTGTTGACATTAGTCATTATGCCAATATTTAATTTCCAGAGCTGGTTATCCCTCTTCAGGTTTTTCTTTGGAGGAAAAATATGAAAAGTTTATAATTAGCTTTAACAATTTTTAAGTAACTATTTAAACCTCGTGGCAAACTCCCTGCAATTTTTCCAGTCATGACAGAGCATTACCATTGGAGATGAATGTGGAAAGTGTTCCAGATGAGTATATGCCTGTCTATATATGTTACATCTCTGCATGTTTATGTATATTGGGGAATTAGAAATCACAGTGATGGGAATATTTTTAGAAGGCCAATAAATAAGGCCAGCTTCAAAGCAATGTTTTACTAGATTGATATTTAGTAACATTACACTAATGGTTAGTTCTTAATCACTGTCAATCATTGTCAACACATGTTCAAAGTATTACTCCTTAACAGTCTTGTAAACTAGCTGACTGTAAAAAAAAAAAAAAACAACATAAATCCATGTACCTGATACTGTATGGGTAGCACTGATTGTTTTAGTCCTTGATGGTCTTACTTGCAGGAATAAAGGTGATCAGAGTCAAGAGCTCTTCAAGAAGGAAAGCTGAAACTGAGGGAGGCTTTTTTTAACCCTGTAGTCTTCCCTTTCTCCTTGGTGTTTTATGCTTCCCATGTAATCTTGACATAGTTCTCTTTATTTTGAGATCCTGGGATTCTGGCTTTTGCCAGGCATGGTTATGCTGTTTGTTGGTGGGGGGTTTTTTTGTTGGTTTTTGTGTGTGTGTGTGGTTTTCTTTGGTTTTGGGTTTGGTGGTTTTTTTGTCTTTTTTTTCATTGTTGTTTTTTTTTTTTCCGTGTATTTTTGGGGTTTTTCTCTTCCATCTATTATTCTGCAGGATTACTGTGGTTTTATGAGACACTTTCTGCTTTTTCTGCAGAATAACTGGTTTCCCTGGGCATCTTTCCTGCCTGTCCTATGTGCTTTGTCTTCTGGGCAGATTTTGCTGTTTGCAGATGTCTTTCTCTATCCTATTTGTGCAGCTGTACTACATATATCTGTATGCCCCTTTGTGGTACATATATAAATACATGTATGCTTATTGTGTTACATAATTGCTTTTTGCTTGGTTTTATTAGTCATATTATTAAAATGTTACAAAATCCTTATGCACTCTCAGTGGTTAGGCTGTTCTAGTGGTTTTAGATCTCTAGTGTTCTTAGGTTTAAGACAAACAAATATTAATTCTTAGTCTGCTTCTGCTCTAGGGATGCATCGGGCCTGGCTACAAGAGTCCATCCATCACTTTTTTGTTTTTTGTTTTTTTCCCTGCTTAGAACATGCTGTTAGGAAAGGATCACATTGGTGAAAATTAGAAAAGCATGTAAAGGAATTTAAAGGGTGTGCTTTCCCTTTGCATTTTGCTCTTCAGTATGATTACTTTGCTTTTTTAACATACTATAGTATACATCTCATTACAATCACAGTTTTCCTTGGAAACTTACCATTTATGGTGTCCAACTGAGGATAGAGGAACTGAAATTTAGGAGCTTCTAATCTGAGAGAATTTAGTCTGTTTGTGTGGTTAATATTTCCAGTAATGTTTTTGACCAGTGTCTCATTGGCCTGATAAAAATGAAAAACACTTCTTAAAAGTCTGGCGCTTTTTTTTTTTTTGTTTTTTTTTTTTTTTTTTATTTTTTTATTTTTTTTTTCTTGGCTTAAAAAGATTCTTCGTCTTTTTTTTTTTTTTTTTGCCTTTTCGGTTAGAATGTTCTTATTTCTTGCCTCTGTTGCCATCTTGTGTGTTGCTACACCCACATTGTGCCCAAAACCACCACCTCAGTGTCAGGGTTGTGTAGACTTTAACTGGAATCAGTGGGATTTTTTACCAGTAGTGCTTTAGAATTAAGCCCACAATCTTTTTATTGGGGTTACATTATCTCATTTATTTACGATTATTTCTTTGTGTGATTTTTCTGCCCAAGAGTCTTCAAACTGTAACTAGAGTCAGCTTGTGCCAAAGCTGTATTTTAGCAGCTAAAGTGTGTATGCACATAAGTATGTGGGTGTGTACATCTATACACAGCTTGTTTTTTTCTGATATATCTACAGGTACACACACACGCATGTTTACCAACATTGCAGAAATCCTAGTTTTCTACTTATTTCCTAGTGTTTCTCTATCACTATAATTCTGTTGTATGAAGTGCTGTGTCTTTTTCCTCTGCAGAGCTTTAGATCACCTGCATATTTGATCAAGGTACAATACAGCTCTTCCCAATCTTCATAAATCTTAAATATGTTAATTAAATATTAAATCAAATAGTAAATCATAATTAAAATTAAAATATTAAATATTTATTGAAAGAGATCCAGTGTTGGTGACTCTGAGAACAGATATCCAGAAATTATCTCCTAGTTAATGTTGTGCCATTTATAATTATTATGATAATGGTCCAGTAGCCAGTTATGTATTTCAGACTGCTCTGTTCATGTTGAAGTCACATCATTCTTTCTCCTTAAAATAGATTTGTTGAGCTGTATTGAAAACCCTGATAACATTTTAGTGGAAAATTTCCATTTTCAGGATGGTACAAGACCTGAGTATGCCGATCAAAGTTGACATTTGCTCCTCAGTTCAAAGGCTGCTAGCCTTGTAACTTGGTCTTTGAGTAGTTTAGAATGTAGTGAAGGAATCTTATACTTCTGTACACTTATTCCTGATCTTGGAATTCCACAATGGAGAAGCCAATTTGTGCTGGACGCTTGTCATTCTATTTGACTAATGGATAGTATGTTTTTAGCATGTCTAATCTTACAACTCTTTCTCTAATCTGTATTGAGTGTCGTAAAATGGACTACTGAAACCCTAGAAATCCAGCATATCTGAAACCATTTCTTTTTCATGGAACAGACTAAATGTCACTGGCAAATTTGAACAAAGCATTTGATACAACAGGCTGAATACTGAATATTAAATAAATAAATATTAGTTCTTTTTTTGGTGAACAAGATATGAGAATTGCAACCATCAAAATATTTGAATATCCTATCCTGAGTCCTCAGTATCCCTAGTCAAGCATGTCTGAAAAGAAATAGGGAAAGTCTGGGGTTTTTTTTCCTCTGTTACTGTTCATAGTGGGCTTATTAGCTTTTATTTCTGGCCATAGTTATGTTCCCATATGAAAATTTTATTCAACTTGAAATTTTGGAGGCTGAGGTAATAATAATCATCAGCTTAGCAGAGATACCTATTTGAAATAGCTGATCTAACAAAAAATGAAGCTAAACAGAAAGAGAAATTGTAAGTTTGTTAGTAGATACATTACAGAAGCACCATTTCAAACTGTCACCATATTTTGTCAGTTAATTTCCTATATCCTAATATTTCCTGAAAAGCTAGCTTGCTGTTTCTTCCCTTCTTTTAATGCAAATAATTATCCCTTTAAATTATGTCAAGATATGTGCTTTTCAACACTTGTATTGGAACTAGTTTTAAAATAGCTATGGATTAAATCAGGAAGAAAGATGGTAAAATACTCATATTGCAAATAATATGTGCGCCACCTACTGTTGGTCATTTTGATATTGAAACTATACTAAGCTACATTGTATAGGCTCAATTGATCTAGTATAGGTTTTATTTATAAATATCTGTGTTCAAACAGAGAAAGCTAAAGGAGAATATTTCCTGCATTTGGAGTAAAGCAGTCATACTTTCCATCTGTTTCTATGTGGAAACTGCTTTTTAAAAATTTCTAACGTAAATTGTACACGTTGTTTGGAAAAAATCCTACAACCATTAGGTAATAAAAAGATATCTTAATTCCTGTCTAAATTAAAAGAGAGATAAGCAGAAGTCTGTAATTATACATTTTGTTTAGCAACAAACTCTGCTATCAGTAGCCAATTAGTTTGTGTACAGCTGCAGACCAAGCAAAGCACTCGGCGAGCTATGCCACAGATTACTCCAGAATGTGCAAGTGCACAGCAATCTAATATTCTCTAGATCTAATTAACGGACAAGGACAAAAATGTTGTTATCATTAATATTTGCATGCTCTAGTCAAACATAGTGGGATTTCTCTAATGCGAATGACAGGAAAATACGCTCCTCCCTTCCTAACATAAATAAACATTGAAAAAACCAGCATCTTTCTTATCCTGTTCAGTGTTTCCCTACTGTAGGAGAAAACAGCTTATGTGAAAAAGAACCTACACTGTGTGTTTTTACCACATCAATGTTAATGTTTTCCAGAGATGATTATATACATCAACAGAGATTGATTGCCCCTCTGGTAAGAGAGAGCATAAAAGTAAAGGAATTTGAGGAGAATAAAGTGGAATACAAATTCAAGATTTATGCAGAACTGTGTGGGAAATTAACCTTCTTTTTGCTTCTCTTGATTTGTAGTCCTTGTTTGCCCTGGTTCAGGATTGTGGTTTTGCTTCCTAGCCTGAAAGAACTAATCCAAAAATGGGTGATTGAATGGGAGAGTTCTTTTGGTAACATGACTTGCTGTATTCAATGTTACTAGAGAAGCTGCTAACTAACTGGAAGACTCTTTACTTAGCACAGTTCTAGTAAGCGTACTATACTCTTCATCAAGCTGAATAGTGCAATGTATGTCCAATTTAAGGAACTGATGCATTAATCACAGTGATTTGGTTAATCTCGTGTTTATAAATCACAGAAACTTGAAATCACAGAAAATTCTCAGCTATTTAATGTATGTTTTATAAAGTCTAATGGTACTCTATTTTCTATGTGTCCTTACAGCAGTTTTTTGCAAGAATCTTTGAACACTGATAAACATTTTTAATTTTTATAATAATACTTCAGTGTGTACAAACTTTTTTCAGTAAGTTTTACAAAGAGGCAGTAGGGAAAAATACATGTACCTATATCTACTGTGTTTTGTATAATCTTTATCATAATATTCTACCAAGGGGCCAACTGGATAAAGATGTAAAAAAGTAGATGCTGTTGTGTTTACCTCATACAATAAATTCTACAAAAATCAAGGTGGTTTTCTTTTATGTATGTTAGAGAAATCAGCATGAAGTAGCAGTGTTGTTGCCGTGTACATGTGATGTATTTCTGCTATGGAGAGTTCAGAATTTCAGGCCGTGAGGTCAGTGGCTATCTGACCTAAGTTTAGACAATCATGGTAGAGAGGAAATTGTTTCCAGTATATAATTTCCTGAAATATCCTCAGGGATGATTACTTAGTGGCTTAAAATCAGTGCAGCTGAACAAAATTTGTTATGTTTGGCAGCTTGGAAATATTTTTAATCATGAAATTATGGATAACATTTTGGCCAATGGCTCCACTCAGTTTGTATCATGATCAAAACCAGTAATGAAGAGCTGCATGTCTGTGTAGCACAGATTCCGCCAAATGACAGCGTGCAGATGGAATAACAAAGACTGACCAGTGTGAAAAGGATTAGTTTGCTAATTCAGAGATAGGTAAATGCTTCTGTTCACTCTCTCACACACACACACCAGTTTTTGTCTCTGGAAAATTGAGTAACATAGATAAAATTTGGTTGAACAACTGAAAGCAGAGTAGGTCATGCTTCATGCAGGGAATCATTATCCTGCAGATTGGAGAAGGATCTGGTAGGGAAACTTTCTTGAGTTGATTAACCTATAGCGTGCAGTTAATGTTCTATGAAACTTGAAAACAGGAAAGAGTAACTAAATCCAGACCAGGAGCCCATTCAGAGTTCTTTTCTGAACGGATATGATAGAAAGTACATTATGTTTCAGAATGAGGAGAAGCAAATACAGAGGGAGAAAGAGCAAAAATACAATGTGAGCCAGAGAGGAAAGGAAAGTAAATGATCAAGGCGAAATACAAGGAAGGGCTGAACAAGTCTTCAATAAGCATTGCTAAACTTCTTAATTGGAAGTTGTAGATGTTCAGCAGTATCTCTACAACCAAATGATTAGGTTAAAAGAAAATCTAGGCAAGAAATGGGAGTGGAGTAATATTTGAACAAAAATACTGCAGAGAGGCTTAAGGAGTAATAATAACCGAAGTTAAAGAAGAATTTATATTGAAATAAGGTTGCAAATCAAGAAAATACTATATTTGTAGTTTATCACAGGGAAAATCATGTAAATGTCAAATTAACATTGCTTTAGTATTGAAACAACCCCTGTGATACCACACCGAATTAAGTTGTTAAAATGGACAATGTACAAATAATAGCAAAAAGGCTTTTATGTGACTTGAATTTGAAAATGTAATTAGATTTTGAATTTGGAAGCTTTAGTAAAACAAGGACAGGCTAGCAGAACCTGTAAAGGCAAGGTGGCCTTGCTCTGTGCTACCATGAAGAGCCAAAGCAAGTTGTCTGTAAGTAGCAGAGAGGTTGTGCATTACTTCCCTGCTTCCTATAGAAAACAAAATGCCCCCTAGTGTATAGATAATTCCAGATTGTTTGAATGGTGCTTTGTGGTTGTAACTATTAGATAATAATGTTACAATTAGGAGAGCTGTAATCTAGTTTTGTTTGTCGGGGTTTGGTTTTTTTTCCTCGCATTCTTTAAAGGAAACACGATTCCAAGGCTTACAGAATCTCTAGGAACCTACCCCACAATCAGTGGGGCCTGCTTTAGATTTATTGTTAAATGAGACTAAGGAAATGTAACATTACTGGTTTCTTTTTATTCTAAACATCTAGCTTTAATCACAGTCCTTTTACTCGCTTTTTGATATCAAATTAGAAGTTGCACATCTCTCTTTTTGTATGAAAAATCAATTAAAATGTCGTTAGATTAATATTAAATCAGTTGAGAGAACATTTCTGTTCTCTTTATAGACATGATTCAGAATTGCTGAATACCCCTACTCTGAGACAGTGGAGTAAGGAGGTGCTCAGAAAACAGCAGCACAATTTGACAGTTTTGTAAGAGGTGCAACACAAGTCACTTCTGTTTCCTATTTATGCTTTCTCCTTAAATGCTGAAATACTGTCTTTTCATCCTTGACTTAACATTTACTCTGTCTCTCTGCTTAATCCTGCTTATTTCTGATGATGATCATTTCCCTTATTGCTTGCCAATTTCCATTCTTTCCAACTTTCCCCCCCCTATGCATTTTACTGTCCTCTTGCTCTCCAACGGCCTAGTCAACCGCCACTTACAACTTCACGGAGCTTGCAGCAGTATTTCTTTCTGTCCTGGTAAAGCAGCACTATCTCAATTACTGAAAGCAAAAGCCAGAGAGAACTTGATTGCTGAAGATGCAAATTAGCTCTATGACACAGCCAAACACCCTCTCTTGTGGTAAGACATCATTTTGGGAAGATACAGTTCTTCACTCTATGCTGAACTCCTCCAGAGACAACATGTGCAAAAATACAGACAGACAACTTTGTCAGTAACACCCTATATCAATACCATGAGATTTATTCCTTGTATCTTATAAAAAAAGGTAGCAAACCTACCCTGAGAGCATGTATTTTAGCTGCTGTTCTGGGAGCCAGGGAGATGTTCAGGTCTTCTTCCACAGTGGAGTATTATGTAGTCACTAAGAAGCAAAGGCAAAAGTCACACTCATCCCAAAATTTAACTGCAATTTTTGCTACATAATGATTTTGGAAACAGGCCAGAGGACTCTGTCCCACAAACTCTGTGGACTTTCTTTAAGGTCAAACACTAGAATTACTCCAGAATGTTAGTACACCATTTTTAGGTTGCAGTCAGCAAATTTCATTTGAACTATGGAAAAGAAAATGCTCCCTCAGGTAAAAGGAAGATAAAATGTGATTCTGAAGCTCCTTCAAACTGTTGCTTTGTTAAAACATGGACTACAAATATGATTGATATTGACTCAGGAGACTATTTATTTAATAAATAAACTATTTCAGTAACTCCATTATTTTCCACATTTCTCTTCTTTGGTGGCTACATTCTTGGTTTCAGGAGAAAATTTACTCCTTTTAATTACAAGCCCATTGTATCCTCATCTGAGCGTTAATCAGCACTGCTCTACTGGTGGCATTTCTTTAATTTACTCCTGGATCTTTCCTGTCCTTCTGAAGTTACTCTGAATCTTTTATTATTTTTGTGGTATGCATCTGATGTGAAAATCCTGTCTATCTAAGCAAGACAGGCAAGAACATTCTCTGTCTCATGCTATTTTAGCTCAAGTTTCAAATTTGAACAGTGAGTTTGGATTTCTTTTTCTGTGTACTGTTGGGTTTTTTTCCCTTTTCTTGGAGCTCTTCACACTTTTGAATAAAAGATGAAGTCTTTAGGTACAATTGTTCTTGTGAGGTCTGTTAGCATTTACTCCTAAAATGTATTTTACAATTGTCATAAAAGAATCCTACATGCTGCTTTAGAAATTTCTAAAAGGTCTCATGCTCTTGTAGTCAGTAATGTGCTGCCAGCAATTCTTGGCATGTGTTCTATGTGCTACTCTGAAAAAACAGAGATTCTTTTGTGTGAAGAAAGAATGATTGAGAATATGTAATACAAAGTCTACAGGAAAAATTTCCTACATCTTAAAATTTCCACTGTAACCTTACAGCGAGTAGAAAATGTTGGCATTAAAATAAATTAACTTTAAAATGCAGTTCTGTTACATTATGATATCCTTTGAATAGCTTTACATAAACTTTCTTCTGAGTTATGGTATTCTTAAGATTTTTGAAGTGTTTGTGGTGTGTGCAAAGATGGTAGGAAGCAGCAGAGTACATTCAGCACTTGGTTGAGAGGGAATATTATTGAAGGAAATAATCTAATGACCAGACAATTTATGTAGTCCATCTTGAGCACAGGGGATTGACTGTACCTCCATATAATTTCTCACCTCAGAAGACTGCAAATTCTAGGTTTTATCAAAAAATTCTGACAGTAAATCATTTATATTACACTACACTTGAATATTCTTTACTGGATGTCTCTCATTAACTGATGTATAAAAATAAATCTTGAATCAATTCAAAGCATCTTTTCACAGAACCTTTAAACATAAGTGTTTTGTTGTATTTGGAGCCAGATGACATGTTTGTTAAGAGATGCTCTTAAATTTTTTCAGAGAAGAGAGATAATTTTAAAAGAAAACTGGCAACCTTCTTTTCCTCTTTCATTGCCAGACATAGCAGTTCAGACTGGAGAGAAACCGTTTCTAAAGAACACCATAGCATCAAACATTCCGTAAGGGTAAAATAGAACCAGTATGAGAAATGGAAAGTCTGGCAGGATAAGTGTCTTGTCTTACAAAATAGCTGCACAAAGTGGAGTGAGGGCTTGAGAACTCTAGGAAGTGCCAGTGAAAGGGCAGAAGTGTATACTGCACCTCTAGAAGAGAATTGAGTTTAGAGAAGTAGATAAAACATTAATAGAGTAGGAGCTTATAGTGAATGGAAACTTAAGAGAATCTTCTTGGTTTAGAACAGCATTTTTAATATTCAAATTGTTTCATTCTAAGTATATGAAGCTCTATACCATTTTACAACTCAGTTTTGTGAACAAGTTCAAACACGCATTGGGATTAACCTCTACAGACCTTTTTATAGGTTTGAAGCTTCTACCACAATCCCCAAGAAATGTATCTTCAGAACACTTAGATTAGCAGTTGCAAAAATAACTTGAATGTCTTTTACTAATCTTACAAAAGATGGCATCACTCCAGTCTGCTCTCAGATCGCGATCCTCTGCAAAATGCTAATTCCATGTAAATAAAGCCCTCTTATGTAGCCAAAGTCAAAGCATTTGTATTAGGGGGAATTCAAGGTCATAAAACTATGATCTGGAATAGAAAGACTTAAAAAAAAAAAAATTAGTAGTAATAGTTGTTGTCTAGCAGGTTAAAATGTGTCACACTGTGATTAATGAGAGCTACTTAAGGGGGTAGCAACTCTAAAACCTGTAGCACATCAAAGATGCACAGTCTTAGTTAAACCAATCAAAATGCAAAATGATTTAAAATTTCTGTGCATCTGTAAGAATTATATTTGCTATAACTTTTTTATTCGCATTAAATTACTTTCACTTGAAAATAATGATATTATTTCCAAACAATAACAGCAGGTGCAAAATAATAGGAATGTACTTCAAATGAAAATAGGTAGGTGTACAGCAAGTACATGATCTCTTTCAGCTGAAAGGTTTTAATGCTTTACAATGTAAATTTCCAGAAGTATAATGCAGATGAATAAGAAGAAAGTAACTATCAGGTTTTTTAAAAGAAGACTAGTTTGCATACATTACATTATCTGTCAAATCTTCCCAACCCTCATGTTCTAATAAATTTTGAAACTTCCACACCATTTAGCAGTGTTGGAGATTTCCAAGGCATTATACAGATATGAATAAGGGCAGAAGCAGTGGTCAAAGAGTGGAGAGGGATCCTGTTGTCTCTCCTACTGGGAAAAAGTAGGAGGAATTGAGCCTTTATTGGCTGTATTTTACATAAACCAGCTATTGAATTAGCCTGCTTAATGGTCCAGTCGAGCTGACCTCTCTTGTGCTTGACACCAGTCAGCCAAGCAATAAACAAACAACCTAGATAAGGATTGAGAGAATAATCCAGAAGTACTTGGTAGGAGGTAACAGTCATCTATACCTGCCTATTAAAGATGGTGTAAAACTTAAAATATCATGTGAGTTTGAAGTAGTTAATCTGCTGTATTAAAATGTTTTTCCATTGGCCATAAATCTTGAGGCAGATGCTTTTATATATAGCTATACTATAGTTTCTTTGCGTAGTTACTTTAAAGGTTAGGTTGTTATGTTGATTTATAAAATAATGTAATGTCATTCCCAGGTACAGCATTAATATGAGCTGAAATGTTTTGATTTATATGAAAGTCAGTCTAGTGTTCGAGAAAGTTAACAGCAAGAACTCAGAGGTTAAAATTTGTACTAAGAACAAGATGATAGACAAATACAAAAAATCACAATGGTGTGGATTCCAAGGCCTACAACTGGGAACACTCTGTAGAATGAGGCGTATGTATGATGCAAGGGAAGAGACTAGATCTATTTACTACAGAGAATTCTGGATTTTTAGGGTTTTTCTCATGGTTGTTCTGATTACAGTGTATGCTTGGAGCACAGGTCTTCAGCAATATGTATTAATCCCAAGTCAAATACCTTGCTCTTGGTATTTGGAGATACTGAAGTTTTCGTGTAAATGGAAGAAACAAAGAAAGAGGTCAGGGAGAAAAAGCCACGTGATTTTTACAAGTATAAAATACACACGTCTGTGAATTGCGTTAGTTTTTTCAAGGCATATGTCTCACAGAAGATCATTATTGTAAAATGTTTAGTACGATCTTGTCAAGCAGCTCAGGAACATTGCTGTCCAAAGACAAAATCTTTGAAGGGTATGAAATGAATGGGACTATTTATGTGCTTAATGAGATGCATTTGCCCCTTGCTGAACTGTGCCCATCTCGTTTAGTCAATGACAACTCTGTAAGGTCCAGTTGTTGTGTCAGTTCAGCTTCAGAGAGTGGAGGTGGGAAACTCCACAGGGCACAGGTGTGTTAGGTGGGAGCCATGGGTGCACTATATCGTATGGTAATGTATTCACTGTCTCATGCCATACCATGTTGATAACCCATCTCTGTCAGTGAGGCTTGCATTGCATCCATGTCAGTGTTGGTACTGAAGCTGTGCAAAGGGGAACCGCACACAGGAATACAAATTTCAGGCTTGATTTCATAAGATGGGGATATTAAATGGAAACACAAAGAGGGTATTAACTCCTTCATTTGACTTCTGCAAGACCAGTACTGGAATACTAGTTATGGGCTGCACACATTTTAGGGAGGATAAGATTTTATTGAGAAAAATGAGAAATACATCCAATAGAGAAGTTCATGGTTAAGCTGTGGCTTGATCATTGAGTATTGGTTGTGTTCCTAGAGGAGTGATTTTGATGGTAATAGGCAACTCTTTAATCTGTTAGATATAACACAAATCAGGGTCTGGAAACAGATTACAAGCAAGGTGCAAATTTTAACAATGTAATCAAGTATTGGAAAATGTACCTGTAGAGGTGGCAGATTCTTTGTTACAGTCATCCATTAAATCAAGGCTGCCTTTAGGAGATACAGTGTGGGTGGGCTTGATGCAGAATTGCTGGTGAGACCAGAGGAGGTCAGACCACATGACAATTATTCATTCTTATCTTGAATCCTCTGAGCTGGAGGCATAAAATTCTCTTAAAGCTCAACACTTGACTGTTTTTCCACATATCAAGAAATGTTCAGTTAGTCCAGAAAAAAGTTCTGAAAGGCTGTTGCTCAAAAAAAAGAATAAAAGAAATGGGGGGATCAAGTACTATATAGACATAATCAAGATGTAGCCCTATTGTATTGCACACCTAGCACCTGCAGTAAAACATAGCCCTGGCTATTAAGAGTTGTTTGGTAGAAATTGAAAGGAATTTTAAAGCAATCATTTAGATTTATGGGGTTTTTTTCCTTTTTCTTTTTTTTTTTTTTTTTTTTTAACTGATACAGCTCCAGAATGATTTAAGGAAATACTTTTAATGACTACAGGGACTTGTCATCTCTGAGGAAGGGGGAAAAAAGGTAGTAGCCTGGAGAATAAATATGATGAGATCAGTAGATTCTTTTTAATGAAAAGACTCAGACTGAGAAAATTCATCAATATATATGACAAGCAAATGTTAAACCTTTAGTTTTGGCTTGCGTTCTCATTCCAAACTGAGACAGTTAGAGATGTTTAAACATTTGTGAGTGTTGAACACATGTTTACAGAGTAACTACATTTAACATTAGGAATTTCACAAAACACTTTCCATATTCCTGTCTTATGTGCCCTTTTGTCTAAATGTCATGTTGAATAGTATATTAAATTCTAGATTCTTTCTAAAGTACCTGAGGTGGCTGCTTTAGGAGATATTTTTCTCAGCTTTAGTAACTTCTTCCCTTTAAATATATTGTTAATATTTCCATATATCCTGTTACCTTGCATTTTTCAGTGGGCCAACTAAGGTATTATGAAACTGCATGATTAAGCAGGTTTTTTACAGTAGCTATACTTGGGCATTTCAAATTGTCAGTTAGTTGCTACTGAATTTCTCCTCTATACAGGACTACCTTTGATCAAAATGTATTGTGCAAGTCAGTCATTACCAAGGGATGGCTAATGTATTTTGTTACATTATGCAATTTTGATATTGCACCTCTTTTCACCCGTGGTGGTGGGGGGGGGGGGAGTTTCTGAAACTTGCTTGTTCATCTGAACTCTCTCTAGTGCCTGAGTGCTTGGAGCCATTCACGGGAGCAGGCTTTTGCAGGACTGGGCAAAGGAATGTTCCTGATCACAGTAAGCTGTGACCTTGGCTGATACATCCCGGTCTGCTGACGATAATTCTATTGCAGTACAACTCCCACAGCATTTGCGAGCTCCCAGGGCCTGTCTCTGCAGGTAGCCTCCCTGGCTTGGGCTGCGGAATGAGGAGCACTAGTGGGTGATTTGCTCTTCGCTGCTCCCTGGCTTTTGGGAAAGGCTCAGCCTTTGGGCCCTTGTCCTGCGTTTGCTCCTGTTGGTTTAGGGCTGCCTGGAGCACTTGGAAGAGCACCTGACCTAACCCGTGCTTGAAGCGTCAGGGTTCTGAACCCTATGGCTATGCGCAGATTTCTGTAAAAGCAAATAAAAAATTTATTTCACTTGGTAGCCGTCCCATTTAACAAGCGCTGACTTTGTTACACGCCCCCTCTCCTCCGTCAGCCCCTCCAGCTCTTTCTCTTTTTCCCAGGTCCAGCCAGGCCTGCAGCAGCTGCAAGTTGCCGCCTGCCCTCTGCGGGTGGAGGCGGCCGGAGCGGCCGCCTTCCCGAGACGCTCCAAGCGCGCCCCCCCTCGGGCCATGACCCGCAGCGGGATTTGATCTGAAAGGAGGAAAAAAAACCAAACCCAAAACAATAGGGGAAGATGAAAAGTAAGCGGGAAGCTGCGTTCCTGTACAAGGCTCTTGAGCTTGCGAGGCCAGGCGCACAGCGGTACCGCGAAAGGCGGGGGCAGAGGGGGATGTGACCACCCCCCCCCACCACCTCAGCAGAGACCAGGCCAGGGCAGCGCGCCCTTGGCGGCAGGGCCCGGCCCCTCCGTGGCCCCGTAGGAGGCAAGGTCCGGGCCTGTGTGTTGCGGGGACTGTCCCTTCCGGGCTCCCGTAGCGGGGCGGAGCCGCTGGTGTGTGGGCGGGAAGCGGGGCGGAGGGAAGCGGGCCGCCATGGCGGCGGGCAGCGCCATCCAGATCCCCAGCCGCCTCCCGCTGCTGCTCACCCATGAGGGCGTCCTGCTGCCCGGCTCGACCATGCGGACGAGCGTGGACTCGCCGCGCAACATGCAGCTGGTGCGCAGCCGGCTCCTGAAGGGCACGTCTCTGAGGAGCACCATCATCGGCGTCATCCCCAACACCAGCGACCCCACCTCCGACTGCGACGACCTGCCTTCCCTGCACAGGTGCGGCCCGCTCCGCTCTCCCTCACGGCCCCGGGCCTGCCCGAGCTGCCGCCGGACTGCAGCGGGGCCGGGACGGCAATGCCCGGAGGCGAGCTCGCCATGTTTGTCACCTCCGCGGGGACGGAGGAATCGCGACGGAGGGGGTGGGACGTCTGCCCGCGGGGACCAGTCTGGGGCTCCGCCGCCGTGTGGGAAACGCTTCTCCTTTCGCTGCACGGGACGAGAGTCCGATGTGGCCGCGCAGGGTGTCGGGGGCTCTCTGTCGTCTGGAATTAAAACGTGAAGAAAGTCAAAGGTGGAAGAAGAAAATGCTATCAAAGAACGCAGGCCGGGAGCATTAAGGCTGTTGCAGATATTAACGATAACGTTTTTCATCTATTAAGTAGTGTGGATAGTGATTACTTCACACAAAATGAAAACGAATTTCGCTAGGATAAAGCATGAGTAAAACTAAAATGCTGTAACCCTTACTCTCAAAACTTTATTGCATGTATGGATTTAGTTAGGATTTTAAGACAAGAACTTGTTTTAAATCTGCTTAAACAGGTATATGTGATCTAAAGCTTCCCCCCCCCCCCCCCCCCAAAACGGGGCTGACAGTTTCCCTGAAGAACTGTAAATTACAGTCACTCCATTTTCCAGTACACATAGTTTAAGCAGAAATGTCAGTGTTCCTGTCCATAGCAAGATCCATTAAATTATTTATGAAAAAATTAAATATGTTTCAAAGTTGAGTGACTGTAGTGTATTATCTAGGTTTTCAGTTAGCTCATTCCTTTTCAGGTTTTAGGGTTTGGTTTTGCCATCCATGTTACAAAGGAAATTGCATAATTTGATTGTTTTTTGCGATGAAGAACTATGACCCAGAAGGTTCCTGGAACTTCCAGTTCAGTTGCTTCTGGGTAAGAGGCACACAAAATGTTCTGTGGAGGGTGACAAATAACACAAAGATTTGATCTGTTTTTAGGATTGGCACTGCTGCTTTGGCAGTTCAGGTGGTTGGTAGCAACTGGCCCAAGCCACATTATACGCTGCTTGTTACGGGCCTCTGCCGATTCCAGATCCTGCAGCTGCTGAAAGAGAAGCCGTATCCTGTTGCTGAAGTTGAACAGTTAGATCGACTTGAGCAGTTTACTAATCAGCATAAGTCTGAAGAAGAACTTGGAGAGCTGTCAGAACAATTCTACAAGTATGCAGTACAGGTAAACTGTTTTAATCCTATGTATCATATATCAGTGTATTTATGCATATATTTTGGGGGGTTGTTCACTTCCTATCCATCCTTTTTCAGCAGCTAGTAGATTTTCCGTACTGCAGCTACAAAATAAAAATTTTGGTTATAGCTTAAGGTTACTGTGTCAAGATCCAGGGTGTCTGTGCAGCCATTGCAGGATGAATCTAACTGCATCTGGTAATGCTACAGTAAATTCACATTATTTCATATATAGCAATGCTACAAATGCACTCTAGTAAAAGGAATATTCTTTTATTATTTTTGAGGGGTTCTTAAATTATTTTTATTTTAAAATTATTAAGGAGAGAAAAAACCTTCTAGAGCCTTGATTGTAAACAAATATTCCTAGGTACGATAAATTTGAGTTTAAAGGATATATAGAAAGAGGGTCATTGTACAGTTAAGATAACTGGGAAAGTTTCTAGTCAGGATGTGGGCGGGGGAATGAAAGATGTACGTATAGAAAAAAGTGATGATATTTTTTAACTTCTTGAACAAGCAGAAAGCCCAAAGTCCTGCTTCCCCTATGCTGAGTAATTGCCTGTTCTGTGAAATATTTTAAAATTTGTTTTAGTAGCTTTTTGACAAAGTACCTACATGTGTTTCATACCTAAAGTTGCCATCGTTTTTACGTCAGGTACTCAAATAATTGAAAAAGAAATATAGCAACCATGAATATTGTTTATTGCATGTTCCTTATAGTTGGTTGAGATGCTGGATATGTCCGTTCCTGCTGTTGCAAAGCTGAGACGTCTTTTGGACAATCTGCCTAGAGAAGCTTTGCCAGATATACTGACTTCTATCATCCGTACATCCAACCAAGAGAAGCTTCAGGTATTATGTTGTTAAATTTTTTTAGGGGCAACTTAAGTGTCTGGGTTTTTTTTTGGTTGGTTGTTTGGGGTTTGGTTTTTTTTACAGTCAATCAATTTTAGATAATTTTTGAATTGCTTACATTTGAGACTGTACAGTGCTAATGTTACATCAGAAGATATTTGTGTTACAGCTGATCAGGAATACTTGTAAGTTTTTATGCTGTTTAAAGTTTATAAATCTATATGTTGGAGTTCACTTAATAGGTAAATTAATCTATTTAGGGTTGGAAACTATATTTTATTAAATGATAAAACAATGCAGACTTCTTCCCATAGTAAAAATGAGAAATCTTTTTTTCAGATTGTCTTGAAATCTTGGTTCTTTGTCATAGTTGACAGATCGTTATATATTTCTTAATACTAACAGCTGCAGAATCAGTTTTTTAAATCTTTTAAGAACCATTTTAAAATATGGTTTTTTTCAATACCGACACTGGTTAAATTTGCATCATCATATGTCGAAATAACTATGTAAAAATGATGCTTGTGTCTTGATGCTTACTGATTTCCACATATGCTTGCTATATTTGGGATGTTTTCCTTTTCTTCTGTCACAGCCAGTGCTGCACATTCAACCTTGAATTGAAAGTATACGTTAGGTGAAATTGAGGTGTGTACTATAGCCAAATATCCTGCTGGAAGAAAGTACTTTAGTCATTAAATTTAGCATGCCCTTTTCTTTTTTGTTTCGTTTTAATTAGCAGTGTTAAAGAAAAGAACAACCTGTGGAAATACAGTAGAGCCAAATTCTACCAATTTTCCCTTAGCAGCTTCACTAAGCATGAAATGGAATAGTGTATAGTATTTCAAAATGACAAAATAAAACCTTCAAGCATAAGATGACTTTTTTCCTGAGTTAACCAAGAAATCATGCTTTAATTTTCTTAGAGACTAGGTATTTCCTGAGGCTCATTAAAGGAAAACCAGAGTGCTGATAGATGTTCGCTACAGAAAATGCAATTGAAACATTAAGACACTTTAAGAACAGATAGGATGAAAGACTTTTTTTTTCTGTTTTGGAGTGCTTTGTAGTTTTGGCATCCGGACACTTGAAGCTAGATTTTGCGTATTGTATTCTCATTGCTTTTCTTGCTACCTTTTTTCCTAAACCATCTATTCTGTAACTCTGGTCAAAAGACAGTAACTGTACCCTCTGTGTTCCCTTCCTCCAACTGATGATATGTCAGTGTGAACTTGTTGGCTACTTACAATTCCTTGCTCAGATTTTAGATGCTGTTAGGCTGGAAGAGCGGTTCAAGATGACTATACCATTGCTTGTTAGACAGATTGAAGGCCTGAAGCTGCTTCAGAAAACAAGAAAACCCAAACAGGATGATGATAAAAGGGTATGGACATTTAAATGTAGGATACTTAAACATCCTAAATACATATAAATATGCACTTTAAAGCAAGCTAAGGAACACGTATGACTTTAATCTGTGCAGAGTTTAATCTATGCCTATAATGTTTCATGAGCAGTCTAGAGCTGGAGAGAAAACCCAGCTGACAACTTTGGCTGTTTAGATACCTAAAAGAGAAAATATTATTTTAAAACTGCTTAAGATTTCTTTTTTTTTTTTTTTTCCTTATTTTTTTTTAATCTGATCACTTTCTGATATTGAATAAATGCCCAGGTTTCTTTCAAGAGTCATTTGATGCCCAGTTTCCTTGCATGATATGCACACGCTGAGTTTTGGCCTGTGCAGTGAGATGAAGAGAGAAGACCAACCTGTTTTCTCAAGATTGGCTTATTCTACTTGATGTGATGGGCTGCAATGCCCCAAAAAAAGGGCAAAAAAATATTTTCAGTTTTGTTCTTGTCTTCTGTTGCCTTCTAGTTTAGGATATATGATAAATGCACTTAGGAAATATGTGCATTAAAATAAGAACTGTTACTTTTTAAAGTAGTACCAATAACACTTTGTGAATTATTTATTGGAGTAAAATCTTCTGAATTTTTCTATAAGGGAGGGTCTCCTAGACCATTGCTTGGTTTTTTCACTGTTTCCATTCAAAGCCAAAGTACACATCCTATTTTATAAATAAAACCTGGTACTATCCTCAGGCTCTGTTTTCCATTTCATAGGTTGTAGCTATTCGTCCTAATAGAAGAATCAATCACATTCCAAGCACTACAGAAGATGAGGAGGAGGAAGAAGATCACGATGATGTTGTCATACTGGAAAAAAAGATTAGAACATCCAGTATGTCAGAACAAGCTCTTAAAGTTTGCCTTAAGGAAATAAAGAGGTAGGAGATTTTCAGATGGTAGTTTCTTCTCTTATTTTTTAAAACAAATCTTGGATTAACCTTTTGTTATTTGATGATATGTCTGTGTTGGTTGTGTTTTGGAAATGATTTTTAAAAATGTAATAGACTGCTGTTTTTTTGTTATAAATTTCACTATTGCATCTTTTTGGAACATCAGAGGTCATGAAAAATAATTCTTCTGCGCAAGGTGTATGCGTTAATATAGCATTAACTGTAAGCTCAAAGTCTCTATGTTATGAAGTGAAAATCAAAAAAAAAACCCAGCTAAACACCACCACAGTTTTTAATAATTAATAAGCTGACACAGTTATTGAGTCTTTTTTTCTTTTTTCCTTTTTGGAGAAAGGATAACTCTGCTATCTGTGGTGATAATTAACAATAGTTAACCTCTTTTCCAGTGGGGATGCATATGTAGTGGTGCATGCATTGTGTCTGCCAGTGTATGCATAGGAACTGTCTTTTTTCATTTCTGTTTTTATCTTATAAATAACCTAATGTTATGTAAAGACAATCTCCTAAGTGATGGAGTAATTACCTGATTTTTTAGTATAATGGTTGTCAGAAAGTAAGAGGGTATGCTGACCTCAAGTTTGCTGGATTATCTGCCTTATGGTTCAGGAGAGTCACTTCACAGTTAATTCCTGGTTAGCCTTATGAATTATGTGCATTCTGTCCAGATTAAAGAAGATGCCTCAGTCAATGCCAGAATATGCTTTGACAAGAAATTACTTGGAACTGATGGTAGAATTGCCATGGAACAAGAGTACAAAAGGTAAACCCTTCTGTTATTATTGATTGTCTCTTACATAGACATGTTAGGACAAGGAACCATCACATAAACACTCTGTTCTCTCTTCCTAATGCTTGTCTCTTTGATCATAAAAATGTCATTAATATGTTACTTCAGTTTTACGGTCTGCCTGGCTTAAAGTAAGACCTGTGTCCTGAATAGCTTGTGGAGCTCACCTGTACGTCTAAGAATGTGAATTTCAACAGTATCAGGAATATTTACACAGAAAAATGGAAGTGTTATTACTTAAAATCTGTGCTACAATGTACCTACAAAAGAAAAAGAGCATCTGATTGCTTTCTACACGTCAGACAGGAAAGCTTTTGTACATTTCCGTAATGTTAATCTTCCTGAAAAGAAAGTTCTGGAATGTCTTAAGTTAATCAAGTTTAGTAAGGAACAAAATGAAAGAGCACAATTGTAGTTAATTTTAATAATTGCATCTTCATTTACCATAGAAAAACTGAGTATCACATCACCTTTTTACCATAATTTTCAGAAGTAGTGTGTGATACTATTAATATGGAAACAGCATGCAAAAATGGAGAGTCAGGAAAGAGAAGAAAACCAAACATGACTTTTCCTGCTAACACAAGTAGATGAAATGTGAAAAAAGACTTTCCAGAAGGTGTACTGCTGGAGAAAAGCTGCTAGCAGCTGCTGAAGTGTGAGACTTTTGAATGGCATTTAAAAAAAAATTGATTTTAAAAAGAAATTTAACATACCATGGCAGCAGAAATGTCTGACTCTTCTGCCTTCTTGGTATAAACGGTGATGAATTTGGCTGTTTTGAACTAGAGCCTTGGATGTTTACAAATATTGTGAATATTGTCTTTAATTATTAAATTGTAAAAACAAAAAAAAAAAATCTGCCTACATATCTTTGCAGATCTCTACGGTATTATTTAAAGAATCCCAAAATGAGCAAAGGATTTCTTGAGACTCATGTCCTAGCTGAATGTATCTTTTGGTGAAAGTTGATCTTTAATCTTGTAAAATTATACTATGTTGCATGTAGTTTGAAGTTTTTAACTTTCATGTGAAGTCACATTCACACATGTGAAATATTCACACTTACTAGTATAAGGGGTCTGCATCTGGAATGCATAGAATTTGAAGGGTGTGTGAGTACAGAGTTGATAGACTTCAATGCTTCCTTCCTACTCTCTCTATGTTGTAAAGCAAAAGAGAAAGCTCATTTGGGACAGAAATTCCTGTTCTGTGTAAAGTAGTAGTTAGTGTCCATCAGTGAGGCAGGACTATTTATCTCAAATTATGCACCTGCAAAACAATTTTTCCAGTCCTAGTATCACATGGGTATTTTTACAGTGCTGAATCACTTCAAGTGTGTCATAGTGAGTAAAGGCTGCCCTGCAAGCAAATAAGATCCTGTTCTGTTTGTGAGATTGTTACAGGCTCTTGCCATAAGAAGATGATGAAGTCATAGGGTTGAATTTGTCTTTTGAGTAGACCTTAGAGGATCAGGCTTATTTCTGTGAGAAACCAAATGCGGAAAAAATTGCTTATCATTGAATTGCAATTCTACAGTAGGCACCATGTTCATTTGAAAAAGATTTCAATCTGTGACGTAGTGAAAAAGTGAGTTTTAAAAGATGTTATTATCAGTACCATGGTCTGTCTAACTTCCTTATTAAAGGAGAAATACAATACCATTGCTTTAGGAAAACAAGTGTGTGCGTGTCAGGGGGATTGCACCGATGAACATGTTTGAGACTGTTTCTATTACAATTAGTTGTTTCCATTTTTAAAGGTAAATGTGCCGATATCTCTTCTGTTGTCTGTCTTTTGATAGATCGCCTTGAAATTCGTGCAGCTCGAATTCTTTTGGATAATGATCATTATGCTATGGAGAAGTTGAAGAAGAGAGTTTTGGAATACTTAGCTGTCCGACAGCTTAAAAACAACCTCAAGGGACCCATTCTTTGTTTTGTGGGGCCTCCGGGAGTTGGTAAAACTAGTGTTGGAAGATCAATTGCAAAGACTTTGGGTAGAGAATTCCACAGAATTGCTTTAGGAGGAGTCTGTGATCAGTCTGATATTCGAGGCCACAGGTAACTACGTTAATTGCAGCTTTCTCTTTTTTTTTTTTTCCCCCCCCAGAATTCATTGATTCCTTTTATTATGTAGCTAGTACAGATAAATTTTGCTTATTTCAAAGAGTAGTAGTTATTAATTGATTCTTTTTGGTATTCAGTGGTTTTATTCAGGAAAGAATTTTAGTAATGGGAATGGATGTTTAGTGTTGAGATACAGCCTTTATTCTTTCCTTCTGCTGCTGCCCTTTATTGTCATACGGGAGAATGGAATTTCATCTTCAGTCATTTTGGCACTGTGAAGTAAAAGTCAGTAGAAAATCTAGTGCAAACACTTAAATGTTGAAACTAATTTTTCTACTGTTTAAGATGGCTGCAAAAATTTAGTTACACAAAATAGCCTATGCACAGCAATGCGTTACTTTATAACCGTGTTTGTTGCTAAAACAGGAGGAGAAACTGAGAGTGATGCTTAAAAGTTGCCAGAGGATAGCAAGTGAGTTGCTTAGCATCTCAAACTTGTTATTGTGCTATTTCCCCATTTCAAAAGGAAGTTTATACAAAGATGCCTAAGCTGGAATATTTCAAAAGAGATTTTTTTGGGGTGACTTTCCTTAGGACTTTTTTTTTTTTTTTTGCTCTTGCATTTCCTCGTGTATCTACTTCTTAGTCTTTTAAACCATCTGTTTATAGTAGTCCGTTCCCCATTTCTTGCAACTGAAAGCAGGTGAGTAACTGCCAAACATCAGTGCAGCATTATTAGTTCCATTAAACATATTTTATGCTTATTGCCTGAGGTGTAGGAAATTTGGAATAATGAATTTGTTAGTGTTCTAAAGAGCTGTAAGACCACGTTCTCCTCCTTCACTGTGGATTGTTCTTGTAATTCATAAACTATATTATTAGTCACTGTTGATAAGTACAAATTCTGATGTTTCAGATTATTTACTTACAGCATAGATCCTAAAACCAATTTAAAATGTGATTCAACAACATGTTGCTATTCGAGCTGAAACCACTAGAGGCTGTTGAATACTAACATGATAGACATAAGTGACTTCTCTAGAGCAGAGCAGGGCCCAAGTCTTTGTAACAGGGAAACCCTGTCCACGAAATTGACACTATGAATAAAAGTAAAATTCTCTCTTACTCAGTTGCCAGTAATTCATACTGTTTTCCTTTTTTTGTCTTGTTTTGGCTTTCTGTGTTGTGCTTACACCTAACAAAGATTAAAGACAGCTAAAATGATGTGATAATGAGGCTTTGAAAAACTTGTAAATTCAGATGTTTGTGGCTGGCACTGTAGTATTTTTGAGGACATTATTAAATCATTAATGCATGTTAGGAGCTAACCATTATAGATTTCATATTAAAAATGAAATTAGCTGATGGGAAGTGTTTGATAGGACAGTTTATTTTTCATCAGCAAAGGAAAATACTAACTAGAATTAGCAAGACAAGATGTGGTCACTCTTCAACAAACAAGACTGGAGTTTAAAAGCAAACTTTAGAGCAGTTACTATGGGGAGTCCCTTGTAACTGAGTGTTTTTGCAAGTTGTTTTTGTAGGTAAAATCAAAACCAACTGTTGCATACTGTGTTTTTCAATTCTGCTTAATTTTATTTTCCTGCTTTTCTGTTTCTCAGAATAAGATTTAATCAAACTAAAAGTACAGTTTTTCCATAGACCTGTCCACAATGTCCTTTCGAATTAATAAAGCTTTCAAGTTACCAAGTGAATCCATATTGTGCATCTGGTGGCAGTCACAGAGAGGAATTACAGAGGTGGTCTAAAAGTGGGGAAGGCATAGGCTGCTGTTTCTGAGTTTTACCATTAAGTAGGCTGATTTTCTAATATTATATGTTAGGAGCCATTTATTTTCTCCTAAAAGCTTCTTATTAGTATTTAAGGCTTAAATTAAGGATTCATTAAATATTGCAGAAGAATTATATGTACCTACTAATGTACTGATTTTTTTTAAAGACGTACTAAATGTTGTGGAATAATATAAAAGAAACTGTGCTTCAGTTTCACTTGCAAGCAAATACTGCATTTTGGACACTTAGTACTGTTGTAAGTGAAAGAAGCAGACTGATAAATTCAGCAAGCAAAATAAAATATATTAGATGGCAGCAGGGTGGGGACTGGTCTTTCAGTACGTGTGCTGTTCCATGTGATGAGTAATCAGAGCAATTGGAAATGCCTAGATTTTGCCATTTCGGTGTGGATCATGTGCCTGCAGCTGGGGTTTGTGAATCCTTTCTTGATTGGGTGAAGAGCAGCAGCTACTGTTCTGCATTCCCAAAATGAAATCATCATCTTGGTACAAAAACAGAACTGCTTTATCAGACATCCTCCAGCTGTTGTTTGCATTTATCTCTTGTCCATACCATACGTTGAAGTTTACTGATTTACATATGTTATTAACTTTTATTTTAAAAAATCAGAAAACTACAGAAACCCCAGACCATCCTGAGTTTTTTTTTCCAAGAAGCTCACTGCATTTAGTCTCTCCTCAATACTGGTATTTTGATTTATATAGGAACTATATGGTGATCTCTGTTGCATGTGTGTGTGGCTTTCTATTTTTAAAAAGGAAAGATGTAATTGCACCATTTATTTATAGTGGTGCTGATGAGATCACTGTGAAGCTCTCCTTTCCCCTCTCTCACTTCCCTGTGAAGCACTCCTTCTTACATTACCATTACTTTTCAGTTTTCAGAAGTTTGGATAGTTCTGCTGGCTTAGGCCTGTGTTGAAGACTTGTTGGAGTGCATCTGTGTGAGGCAGGTTGTGTTTCTTCCCACTAGTACCTATGTACTGTACCACAGTGTGGCTCTGCTAGCAGCACACAGCACAGGCCATGTTGCACAAGAAAAAAACCTGTGAGAGAAATAGCTTGGTTACACAGTCTATAGATACATTTGTAAAGCACTCGAGTAGATGTCCTTGCAAAAAAGGACCCTGTCCTTGGGTAACTAACTTCTGAAATTGTTGACATTAACTTAATTACCTTTTCCTATCTCTGCAGTTTGAAAACCACTGTAGTTAAATACAATTTAAAACTTCTTTCTTTTAGAATAGTATGAAGAAAGTGAGTTGTTATCAGTGATACTTGTACTGCTTTAAAGGTTCCACTTCATACAGATTCCCAGTTTACACTGTGAGAGCTGACAAGGTTAGATTTCCCATCTGCCTGTCCTGCATTTTCTAGAACGTATAGCTCTGAATGATGTGCTCTACAACTCTAGTAAAAAAGGTACCTTTTCACTTATTTAGAAACAAACGTGAAGATTACTAAATTACAGACTTTCTGTGACGTGAGCTCTTAAGGGGTTTCTTAGTTGTTACCATGCAAGTGAGATAACCAGGAAACTTGATCTCTACTTCCTGTTTGGAATGGAAATCAGCTGACCCTCTTTCTAGGTTTAATGCATGGAAAGAAACAGTGAGTAAAGGTACATTATATCATAAGAATATTTTTTTATCCTCGTTTCAACCCTAGGTAAAATAATGAAAATTAATAATAACATCACATTCAGTGCCTACTGTTGCAAACAACAGCATTCAGTTTCACAAGTTACAAGGCAAAAGTTAATGTCAAGAAGATAAATTGGCCATATCTCCTTGTAATTTTAATATATTCTCGTGTTTTTCTATGTAAATATCTGCAGGGTCTATCTACTGAGGACTTTTTTGTCAAGATGATTCATAAACACCCGAATCCACAAACAAAAAAAAAGTAACAACAACCCCACCCCCCCCCCCCCCCCCCCAAGAACCCCCAAAATTGCTACAGTGATTAATTTGTTTGAGCTGGTGAATTATTTGCTTCTGTGAACTTCAGCTCTGCTTCAGTCTTATAATTTTGTGATTGCATTTTATAGAGTACTTTCATTCTTTGGGCAAGGTTGACTGTGTTCAGATGGAGAATGAAGTGACATGCCAGTATAATAGCTCCCCCGTGCAGATTCTGTAGTAGAGAGGAATCCACTCACTAGCTGCAAAGTAAGACTCACTGCAAAGCAGTGAGGTGATAAACTATTGCATGCTGGCTGCTCCTGTCTTTAGCAGCTGTTTCATGAAGGTAGTAAGAGACTAACTGAAATTTTGTCACATTCTGGCTATTTAGAAGAACTTCAAAACTTTAGGTTTTGCTTGGATCTAGAATTAACTACAGTAAATGCAGTTTATTCTCTAAGTGCTTAAATATTACATGGAACTGACACCACTGCTGTGTGGTTTGAGTTGTTTGGGGGTTTTTTTTATATTTAAAGTCTTCTCTAGTATCTTTTGAAATTACTCCCATGGTATTTTTGGTTTCTTCTTTCTAAATGTCATCCTGTTTATTTTAGAATGTATTAAAACAGATCGCATGGCAAAGCAGGCCTGTTCTGCATATCTGCTTTGTGAGGGTCATGAGATAGGTACTGTAATTCAGCAAGCGCTTCACGTATCTCTCTCTTCTTGAGTGGCTAGCATTTCACACTCTTAATTATAGGATTCTTTTTAGTTATGGAACAAGCGTGTTACGGTTGTGATAAATGCAGCAAACAAGGGATATATATGCATGGAAACAGTAGTTGCTCTGTTCATTGTGAAAAGAAGTTTTACCACCTTTGCTGAATAAATTTAGACTCATAGCTTTTTTGTACTATTGCACTGTTCCGTTTTTTTTATTTCATGTTGAAATGACATATTAAATACAATAATTTTTGATGAGCATTAATTAAAGCATGCTGTATATACAAGGGACATCAGCAGTGCAGCATGTTTGGATTTTTGCCCTAATTTCTAGCTTGCTGTGTGAACTCTGTTCTGATGACAAAAACCCGGTATCATCATTATGAAAACATTAATTTTAATGAGGTTTCCAAATCTCCTTTTGCTTGTTCATACAGTACAGGGATGCTTGTGCTGAATTCTGTAAAACGCCTGCAAGCCGAAAAGTTTGGATATATTTTAATGCATGTGTTTATCTTTCCCCATATACTTTTATTTCTTTCTTACAGGCGCACCTATGTTGGCAGTATGCCTGGCAGAATAATCAATGGACTGAAGACTGTTGGGGTTAACAATCCAGTATTCCTGTTAGATGAGGTTGATAAACTGGGGAAGAGCTTGCAGGGAGATCCTGCAGCAGCCTTGCTGGAGGTGAGAGATGTTAAATTTACAAGCATTGTTTCATTTGTAATTAAAAAGAATTTAAGTACTGGACTCCAGAAGAATCACTGGACAAAAGATAGCATGACAGCGGTAGCTTTTTAATTCAAACACCAGGTTCTGTGTTTTGATGTTGTTGGATTTCTATCAATTACTTGTGTGCAATGCAAATGCTGTTACATAGTATGCTAAATAAGGCATCTGTACTCTCAGTGATCTGTACTTAGACACAAGGATTTATTTTGTGCTGGGTTTTGTATTTAAAGACTATTTAAGCCTTAAACATCACTTACATGGGGGACTTCAAGATACTGATTTTTAATGACCAATGATCAGCCAGACAGTAGCTGGACGTTTGCAAGTTTTCCCATCTTTGGAACAATTTTAAGATAGTTTTGAAGCTTTTTGGTAGTACAAGCTTACATTGGAGCTAGGCATTTTACCTTGCGTGTAATATGGACTACCTACATGTGCTTTTAGCAGTGGTTTTTTTAATTAGTGTTGTCATTAACTTTCTGAACTTAAGTTTTTCATGTGAGCCACAGATTCCCTATTCTGTGACTGATTATGATGTGGTAATTGTTTGCTTCCCATAAAAGTCAGCTATTAACTGTAATTTTTCTAAAATTCTCAGAGTCAGGCCAAGATATAAATGGATATGATTTTGAAGTACGTGGTGTAGTTATCACAAAGAGTTTAGGGGCATTTAAGTTGACTTCCTGAAGGCACAAATTAAATCTAGGAGATACGAGTAATGACTTTGGTGAATGAGATACTGCTGAAATATTTTATAAATCCTTCAACTGTTCAGATGTTATTAACTAGTTTACTTGTTGGGATTTCAGGAGTCTAAAACTTAAGTGATTATGAAGAGTATGAATTGAGGCCTAGGTCTTGAAGGCTTGAAGTAACAGAGGAGTCTGTAGCAGAGAGCAGTAATGAGTTGCCAGAACCTTCTTTCTGCCTTCTTTTTCACTGGAGTATGATACACAATTATATCCCAGAACAATTCCTTCTTGCACTGGTTTGCAGTTTTATTCTAGCAGTTTGCTGGAGTGGAGGAGTGTTTCCTTGGGTATGGGGAAAAGACAAAGCATTGCCTTTCCCCACCATCTTAGCGCAAAAGGCTATGGATGTGGTCCTCTGCTAGCACTGATGATGAGGAAAGGAGGGAATGAGGAATGAGGATGAAATGCCTAAAGCTCTCCAGAGCAAATGTAGCACTAGGGCACTTAATGGCTTTGGTATTTGGAATTTCCTCATACTGCGGTATTTTTACAGCATCTACCTCTCCTTTGTGTTCTCTCTAGCTGTAGGAGCTACTATCCTAGCGCTGTTTCAGCTGAACTGCTTCTGTGATTGTTCTTGACTTGTTTCAGTCAAAAGGAGTTGGGTTAATGAAAGATACTTACCCAGAGTTTTTGAGCTAGCCTTGCTGAAATGATTTAGGACATAAACCTAGAAGCATCTGTTATCAGGCTTAAGATATAGTAACTTTTGTAGCTGAGTGGTAGTAGGTGGGCATGAAAATGTTTTTTGTTAATATTTGCCTATAGAGTCATTCTAATGACTTTTTGACTGTCAGTGCTTAACACAGCGATTTGAATATGAAAAATACTACTTAAATTAAGGTGTCATGAGCTCATCTGTATGCTCTGTGACTGTCTGCAAATGAAATGTCAATCGACATTTGTAGAATGTCATTACATCCTTCCTGCTAGGTAGTGTAAAATTACTGTTTTGACAAGGCCAACTAGTTCTTTGGAAATGAGCATATGAATAGGATATGGTTTGAGAGCTCTGTTTTGATCTTTGCATGTTAATGTGAACTAGTAATAATTTAAATGTGCTAAAAGATACCATGGCGTCACTTTTTTAGCTTTTAAAAATGGCAGTTATGCTCCTGTACCTGTGTATTTCTCATGTGTGCAATACACATTTCTGGGGTGCGTGGAAAGCCTCTAGGTGCAAGGAAAGCAAGCAGAAGAGTGTAACAAATATTCACACTTATTTTCTTTGTACTCTTTGCATGTAGGTTTTTATTTACTCTTTGCTGTTAATGGTAATGAACTCTGTTTCTGAGTTTGCTGATAGTTCTGCTGTGGTTCTCCTTTAGATATTGAACTAAGCTGGCTTAAATCTAGGCAGTGCATGGATAAAATATACCTGAAAACCAAATGTTGTTAGCTAGCTGACATTTTTGGGTATTATGTCTGCTATGCAGTCAAAATCAATAATGAAGCAATGATTTGCATTTCTTGGAAAGAGAATAACTTTTTGGAAGTGTTCCAATAATTAATCCAGATCTGTACATTAATTTTGTTAATTTTATTCAGCCTTTGCTGTTTCTTTTAATTTATTTTTCATTCCCTGTCTTGCAGTAAAGAATTATCATTTCTAATCTCCTTTTATCATGTCAAGTGTGAGGGCAAATGAAATTAATAAATTTTTTTACTATTTGTATTTGAATTTTTGATATTTTGTTGCTGCTTTGGTATGTACTGTTTTCCATATTTTAAAACCACATTCTCAGTGATATTCAACACGCTCCTGCCATGGATTATTCCAGCTGAGGCTTGTCAGGTTAGCCTCAAACTATCTGCTTGGGCAACAGTCTTTGTGTAAGTCATTGCTAATTGACTATCTGGAGAGGTAATTGCTCTGTTAACCATGTCTGGGCTGCTCCCATGTGAGATCTATATATCCCTCTACTGCTGTCTAAAGAAACTGAAGCAGCTGCTTTACCTCTTCTACTGGAGAACTCACAAGCTGGACACAACAGCTTAATTTTCATCTGCTTTTTGTGATTTACACTGTTGGAAAGTCCAGCTGGATGAGCAAAGGTGGCTGTTATGTAGGAGAACAAACAACACTAAAAGTGGTCACCTACCTGGCAACATTTATTTATCAGGTGTCTGCTTCTTGTTTAGTAAGCATGTTAAATTCCTACTGACTGTCTACAATGGGATATATTCAAGAAAAAATTGCCATACTGTCTAAGCTTGGAAGCAAAGCTTCATGTTTTATAAATGCTGGATATGTGCTTAGTTCTAGTGCTTCTGCAGAGTTGTTGCTTAAGCAAAACAGAATGTCTTCCTATTTCCAGTTGCTGTTCATCAACAAGGGAATGTTTTAGTCTAAATATAGATGACCTCTGTTTAAAACAGAAGAAAGCAGAAATGGATCCAAGTCCCTGATAGCAAGTATTTGTATGCGGGGAAATTAGACCAGGATCATAGCCAGGCAATAAAATGTTCATGGAACTTACTCTGGATTTTGTGATAATAAAAGCTGATACAGAGAAGCCTTTGTATGCATGTGAGCTGTCAGCCATAAATTAACCAAGATGTTTTGTTCACTGAATGTTCTTTTTGTACTTAATAATTAGTTGAATATCTTTGAAAAATGCTGGAACATGAACTGTAGCACAGATACCTAGCTGAAGAACAGTTATGTTTATCAGCAAATCTGTTTTAAATGCATAGGCGTGATACTGTTTTATGTCTTATTCTAAGAAATAGCTACCACGACAAAGAATTATTACTCCAGAGAACCTTTAGCTCTTGTAGAACATCTCAGATAATTCATTTTTTAGATACAATCAAAGCTGGTTTTGATTTTAGTTTCTTTTACTTTTATTTGGATAGTATTACTTGTGCATGAGTACAGCATCAATATTTTGTGTAGCTTTGTAAATAATATTACAATCACCATCTTAGTAGCATTCATAAGGATTTCTAATTGCAGACTAGAAGGAGAAAGAGAGAAACATGTGTAGATAAATGTTATAAAAAACCCAGTCTGTCAAGATACATTGTTTTGCAACATCTTTGGAAGTAGCTGCAAATGCTTCAGCTAATAGACTGGAATTTTCTGGAAATACCGAGTTGTTCATGTAAAAATAAGTTGAATTAGAATTTGCTGTTTAAATGAGTTTTAAAAAGTTTGCAATAGTGGAATTTGAATGGGAAAATAATCTTTAATATAGACCTACTTTATTTGAAGACAGTTTGTAGATGCTGTGCTTGGATACACTCATTGTTATGGCCCCCTCCCTACATGATAGGGCTAGATTGTAGGACTAGTTGAGTTAAGAGACATCTAAAACTGCTTGAATTACCTGTTGGTGTACTTGGTTAGTAGGAAGTAAATGATAAGCAGCTGTCAGCTGAAGAGGGTAGGAAAAAAGGCTTTTGAATTGCTTATAGCCAATGAACAGTAGCATTTGCTGAGTTCCAACCTTGGTTTTAGAATTTAGGCATATGCTTCAATATATGTGAAGATTTCGCTATCAATAGGAATGTATAACTTGTATTTTATTACAGTTGTGACACATTTCCAAACACCAGTCTTAAATCTGTGCTTCAAAATAGAATCAGAAATTGTTCTGTTTTTAAAAAAGTTCTGCTGTGTGTCTGTCATTCTGTAAAAAAAAAAAAAGTATTGTACTAGTTTGTTGTGATCATAAATCATTTCTGTTCTAAAGATTTGTAACGTTTGAGAGACTGAACAGAATTTTTAAAATAATGCAAATTCAGAATAGTTTCTTCCATAACTAGCTAAGTGCTCACATTCAGTTATTTTAGACTAATCAACACTGTTCTTGGCTATCAAGTTGCTAAGACAAGGGGTGCATTCACTTGGGTATAGGCAGATAAATTATTTTGACAGCAGTGTGCTGTTTCTGAGGAGATGCACAGGTCCCATTATTTGTAACATGAGAGTTATTCATGTCAGTGTAGCGTTGATAATTCATCATTTGGGAAGGAAAAGCATGGCAATACTTAAGGGGGGGTGGCATGAAAGTGGCTCATAGAAGCCAAGTGTAGATTGCTGTATACAATGAACTTGCAGTTTTCAGCACTGGTAAAAAAAGCTGTAAGACAGCACCTTAGTACACTCGTGACCCCATAGAATATTTATCATCTAATGCAGAAAAACAGATTGTTCAAGTAATAGCTTAAATCTAGGCAAGTCTGGCATTAGCACACATAAGCTGTACTAAAAGCAGTGGGAAGACAATGCTTATTATGTAGACAAGCTTGAGAAGAGGACCTGTGTGAACCTCCTGAGGTTCAACAAGGCCAAGTGCAAGGTCTTGCACTTGGGTCAGGACAATCCTCGGTACCAATACAGGCTGGGGGATGAAGGGATTGAGAGCAGTGCTGTGGAGAAGGTCTTGGTGGGAACTGGTAGATGAAAAGCTGGGCATGAGCTGGCAGTGTGTGCTTGCAGCCCAGTAGGCCAACACTGTCCTGAGCTATATCAAAAGCAATGTGGCCAGCAGGTTGAGGGAGGTGGTTCTCCCCCTCCAGTCCACTCTGGTGAGTCTCTACCTGCAGTGCTGTGTCCAGCTCTGGATTTCTTAGCACAAGAAGGAGGATTCTGTGGCCAGAGGAGGCCACAGAAATGATTGGATGTCTGGAACCCCTCTGCTGTGAGGAAGGGCTGAGAGAGTTGAGGTTGTTCAGCCTGGAGATGAGAAGGCTCCAAGGAGACCATACTGCAACCTTTCAGTACTTAAAGGGGGCATGTAAGAACAATGGGGACAGACTTTTTAGCAGGGCCTGTTGTGACAGGGCAAAGGGTGATGGTTTTAAGCTAAAAGAGGGTAGATTTAGACAAGATACAAGGAAAAAAAAGATCTTAGAATGAGAGTGGTGAAACACTGGCATGGGTTGCCCCTAGAGGTGATAACAGCCCCATCTCTGGAAACATTCAAGGTCAGGTTGGAGGCGCCTCTGAGCAACCTGATCTATTTAAATAAGTGCCTGCTCATTGCAGGGTGGCTGGGCCTTTAAAGGTCCCTTCTTTATGGTTCTACTAAGCCATAGTTCTACTTGTGTAGTAAATTTCTGAGTTTGGTCAGACTATGTGTTATTCATCAGTGCTTGTTTAATTTTGTCTCCTTTTTTTTTTTTAATCACAAAATTTGGAGGGGGAAAAAAAAAGAAAAATATGTAGATTGTGTTAGGAAAGCCAGGGCTCACCTGGACTCCAGACTAGCGTGGGGTGTCATGGGCAATAAGAAGTGCTTCTACTACTACTACTACAGCAGTAGTAAAAGGCTGCACAAAGCTGAGTGAGTGAGGCAGGTGATTCAGTGACAGCAGATAAGACAGATAATCTTATGTTCTCACTCTTGGTCTTCACAGTGTGATCTCTGAGGTTGGTGTGCTTAGAGTAAGAAGCGCTATCAGCAGCAGATGAGGTTTGGAGTCAGGGATTACTTGAGACAATTCTACTTATACAAGTCCAGGGGACCACATGGGATGCTTTTCCAAGGGTGCTGAGAGTCCTTAAAAGGCCACTCTCCACCATATGTGAAAGGTCATGGAGATAGTTTACAGGAGGTACCTGACAGTTAGGGAAATGCTGCAGCCGTCGTTAGGAAAGGATAAAATAAAATAATGGGAAAATAACTTTTTCTTTGCATATGGTGTGGAATGTATTTACAGAGTAATTAGAATGAGGCAGTAGTAATGTTTGTGACATATTTTATGATTGTAAAGTCAAAATTGATAGATACAAAGGCAATGTAATAAAAATGTGCATATTTTATTTGCTATAAATTGAGCAACTGCATCAGTTTTCTTTCCACTCTTGTTAAGGTCTTGGATCCAGAACAAAATCACAGCTTCACCGATCACTATTTAAACATAGCCTTTGATCTGTCCCAAGTCCTTTTTATAGCTACGGCCAACACTACAGCTACTATCCCACCTGCTCTGCTGGACAGAATGGAAATTATTCAAGTTCCAGGTAACGTGACAGTGTTTTATTAAAGTGACTCTTGCAAGTCCATAAATGATGTCGGGGTGTTTTTTCTGAAATGAAAAGCAGTTCCTCAAGGTAAGCCTGACAGGAATCTAGACTGAATGGCTGGAATTGTTCAGTAAGCCTAGTCAGGATGCCTCTGTTACAAGAATGAAATCTAGCATTGCACTTGGGAAAATTCAGTTCCAGGCGTATGGAGGTACATTCTGCACCAATGTTTTCACTAATGGATGTGTTTCTGTTCTAACTGGCCATTGCATCTTAAGATTCCAGTGAGGAAATGGGTGTCTGAAAGACTAAAATTCTATTATTCTTATTCGCATGAAGTTATGAATAACCACAAAGTACCATACGAACAGCCTTTCAAATTATAGATGGGGGGGTTTTTGTTAATTCAATCAGATAAAATTATAAATGGTAAGAAAATTTATTATATTGTAGTGTGTAAGCAGACAAGATTAGTAAACATCTGATTTTGCTTTTGAAGGATACACACAAGAAGAAAAAATTGAAATTGCACATAGACACTTGATTCCTAAACAGCTTGAACAACACGGACTGACTCCACAGCAAATACAGATTCCACAAGTAACCACTTTGGACATAATTACCAGGTAAATCTGTTATTCATTGCTTTAAGATAAATAACTTCTTTTTCTGGTAACTTGTAAATCATTTATAAAGTGATAACACAAAACGTTTCTTAAGATCTATTGTCCTTAACAGCTTCAGAAGTTCAACAGCTGGTAATTTGTGGAATTGCTCTTTCCTGAGCTCTCTCTGGCTCCGCTGTCTAAACCAAATCATCCTTCATTCTCTAGAGAATTCCTTGTTCTGGCACTCAGTGTGGCTCACAAGCAGTTGTGTTGGCACAACTGGCAGAACAATAAACAGAAACTTGAAGCTAGTCTTGCTTCAGTGTTCAGTGTCTGAAGCTGTGGTCTTGGCAGCAGACAAGCTGTATTTTAAAGAATTAAGCTTTATTTCTGTCATTTTCATAGAAAAAATGGAAATTACCGTTTTGTTTCTTGTGACTTGATGGGACACATTTGTCTAAAAATTTAAATTAGGTTAAAAACATTAAAATGTGTCTTTTTAAAAATAGCTTGTGTTAATTAGAACTACTTTTTTTGTTGGACATGAGAACAAAGATAGTGATCAGAACATCTGTTGGACTTAATTAGCTATTTTCTAATGGAAAAAATGTATCAATATTCAATGACTTGAAGTATTTTATGACCAGGAACAGCATTTTGGCATTTAATGAGTGTTATTGTCTGGTGTTTCTTTTTAATTCATAGACTAAAAGGAAATACTCTTGCTGTCAGTTCCTCAACTTCCAGTGAACTGTGTTCTTCCTCTAAATTCTTTCTGTGTTTGAGAAGAGCTCAGTGCTTTGGAGCATTGTTTAACCCTTCATTAGAATCTGACACCACGTGTTAGTCATGTCTTCTTCCCGCTCAGTAGTTTGTCTTTGCAATTTTATCAGCAAACCACAATTATTTTGATAAAAGCACATGACATTTTTCTCCTATTTATTAGAGTAGCCCAAGGTCTCACTGCTTTTCACATCTCATTTTATTTGTATGTATTTTTAAAACAGAAAGTGTGTTTACATTCAAAAGAAACCTCTCTTACAAAGAAAATCCCCCAGTAAAACAATTATCTCCATGCTAGATACACTAGAGAAGCAGGAGTCCGCTCTCTGGATCGGAAGCTGGGAGCAATTTGCAGAGCAGTGGCAGTGAAAGTGGCGGAAGGACAGCACAAAGAAACAAAGCCAGATCGTGCTGAAGTGAGTGAAGGAGAAGGTGGGTATCTTTGCATCTTTTATTAAAAAGGAAACTTCTAAAGTAGCCACTAGGAAGCTGATTTATCAACTGTTTCTCTTTTTTTATGCTTCTTGAAAGGGGTCTGTTTTTAAAAGCTTTGCACACAGAATGACATTGTTACTCGCCGTTGTTCATGTAGTGCTGAATTATGGGTTGGGACATAAATAGAGTAATTTCAGCCCATTAGGTTGGTGATTGAGAAAGGCAGTGGATCTGTGTCATGCCTTAGGTTTGCACTTATGCTGTGTGTATCTTTTTGTTCTCCTAGGCTTTTTTATGCAAATCTTTCACTTTTTTTTTTTTTTTATGAATTAAAATACTAAGTGTGGCTTTAGTTATTGTATTTAAAGAAGTTATTTACTTGTGCCATGCATGTTCCACCATCTCAAAACTAATCTGGTGATTTTGTTTTACTCTAAAATAAATGTCTGCCTGAAGAGCTTTGAAATTAGAAGGCTTTAGGGGCTCTTTTTATTTGCCTTTTAAGACTGCGCTTATTCTAAGTCTCTTGGACCTTTGGTAAGTTGTTAACTTCAGTAAGTCTGTTGTTGTTTCCCACGTACACAGACAATAGCGAGTACAAATAAGAAAACTTGGTATCTGTTCCTTAAAAATAAGGCAGCTTACGAGTCTGAATGGTGGCCCCTCCTTTCAGAGAGTAAAATCTGGAGATGGAAATATAACTGATATTTGTACAAACAGTGATATTAATTAGAAGACTATTTGAAGAAGAGTATTATATGTAGTAAAAGCTTTAGTAATTTGTCTCTGGAAATCATTTTTTCAGCTTTACCTTGCCTTTTTTTCCTAACTCAGTATTTCCCTTCTGAAAATTAAATCTTCTACATCTTCTTTTACCTTGTTGAGTTTTCTAAGGTCATCATCATGTTGGTGAAAACTGTAATATCAGAAGCGTGAATTTGGTCTACAAATCAGTGTTTGCTTTAAGCTTGGGTTAGCTTAGTTTGAATGTTTGGCTTAAAGAAAGCGAACTCTCCCAGTAATAGTGGCAGTGCATGCATGAATGACTGTGCAGTTTTAATTTTCCCATCTACATTGGGAGGGAAGGAAGACCATTTAAGACATATTTACTAATGCTTTCCATTATGTGCATCTTTTCTTCCTTGTCTTCTCTGTGCTGGATTTTGTGAAGTCAAACACTGAGTTTGATGATATATTTGCAATACCTGAACTTGCTCTTGAACCAGAACGCTGAGCCTTTGGGCTGTGATGGCCAGGATTATTAGAATCAAGTTAGTACACATTCAACCTGGATGTATTCAAATCGAGGTCGGATGTGGTCTTGAGCAACCTGGTCTAATGGGAGGTGTCCCTGCCATGGCAGGGGGGGGTTGGAAATAAAGGATCTTTAAGGTCCCTTCCAACCCAAACCCTTCTATGATTCTGTGAATATCAGGTGATTTTGTTACTGCCGGTTTTTTGACTGTAATTTTGATGTGATATTCTTTAAGTTTGTTTTGGTTTTGCACTGAATGGTAGCTCTGTCTAAAATGTGCTTAAAAGGTCTGATGTGATTGCTGAATAAGAAAAAGTGTCATTCTGATCTGCAGGCCTTCTGGTAAAAAAAAAAAAGTAGGTTCAGAGCACAACTCCTGACCTTATATGAGGCAACATTTTACTAATAAAGCAAAGAACAAAAAGGACCTGTCTTGAACATCTCAATCCAGTGAGAGAGGTATTTACAATGTTAAAATTAGCACTGTGCTTGCAACTTAGGTATTTACACTGTTAAAATTATACACTGTTAAAATTAGTACTGGACTTGCAACTTAGCAAAGCTAAGTGAGAACAACAAGCTAAGTGCTTCAAAAGAGGGCAAAATGGAGGCGTTTTTGGTTGACACACAACTTGGGGTAAGCCCAGAGGAAATGATCTGTGAAGAGTTGCTTTTGTTCCTCTGGAATTGAAACTGTCTGTAAGAAAAAACTGTATTGATCAAAGGGAGTCCAAGGGACAGGTGGTTCTGTAGTTCAGCTTTGGTATTGTGAAGACGTGTAGAATGGTGGAGTCTGCAAAGCGGGTTTTATTTTGTACTAATAACGTGCATATATCTTGCTGTATTTTTAGCAGAATATGTCATTTGTTGTGATTGTATGAGAGTAGGATACCTTTAAAAAGTGGTTTTGTTTAGTTTTCATGCAGTCTGTTGGAAACAACCAAGTATTAAAAATACCGCTCAGAAATAGCCTCAAATACTTGCGAGTTGATGCAAATAATGGGATTTGTAGCCTAAATGTATATCTTTTGGTGGTTTTTTCTCCTGTTGATTAGTAGACATTTGTGCAATTGTGCATAGTGATGATGAATTTTTGTTTCATATAATGAATGACTCAGGAAGAATAGTTAATCAAGTTGTTGTCTCATAATAGTTTCATTAAGAATTAGTTCTCGATTTTTTTTTTTTTTTTTTTTTTTTAAATAAAAAGACATTTTTGCTTTACACATTTATCAGTGGGATTGAGATTCTACAGTCAGTGCATTCATATGCAATGAGTTGTGAACGTTAGAGAGCAAGCTACAGGCTTGCCTTGTAGATTCTACCTTCCTGAAGTATAATTTTTATATGATTCGTAGCATATCAGGAATAGTAACATGATGCCTATTGTGGTTTTTCAGATGAGTGCCCTCTGGCTTGTGGATTTGTAATAAAAATTGAAAGATGTTAGGTGGTAGAGACACAAAATTTCCAGCATTATATTGATTAAAACAGAATATTAACTCAGAGTGGAGCATCTGTTTTCAAGGCTTTGTGAACATCAGGCTTTGGATGCTGTTTGATAGTAGGTTCTAAAACTGGAGGATACCTGCCATAGCAGAACTGGCACGAGGAGATATTCTGTCAAGCTGTGTTTAGCACTTTCCAAAAATGCATAACTGAAATAGACTGGCAGCTTTGTATTGCCTTCCTCGCTCCTTTGACTCCTGAGCTTTATGATGAAGCTGGCAAGTTGAGTAGTGTTAGTTTGCGTCAGTTGTTGGATTTGTACAGTGAACTTCAGCAGAAGCAAATGGAGTCATTTTTCAGACCTCTCCAGGGAGTCATCCTTGTGTACAGCAACACTATCTGATATGTTGCTGAAACACTATCTAAGATTTGTGAGACACTCATCAAGTCTTTGACACTAGAAGAAATTCTAGGAGTCACAAAAATATGTGAAACTCTCCTTCCTATTTTAGCACAACTGCCTTGAGAATACAATGTGACAGCTGTGCACTAAGGCAGCAAACAGTTGAAACCCAGAGTGAAAAATGATTTATCTAACTTAGACTTGAAAAAAGGATTAGGACAGGTAATATTCAATAACTATTTTAAAAAAAAAAAAAAACTAAAAAAAAAAAGGTGATTACATGAGCATTCTGTGTTGAAACCAAATACTTAACCATTTCCATAACCCAGTAATACAGTACAGATTGTTCTACTCCGTGTGGATAAAACAACACTTGTGTCAGAGTTTAAGTGCAAGTTTGACTGAAGTGGTCAGCATGAACTGAAACTTGCCCTCCCTCAGCTTGGGCATCATGCATTTTATTCCAAAAAGATCATGCATGAATGTGGCGGGTTTTGCTTGGTTTTAGCATGCATAAAGGCCTTAACACAGCTGGGCTAACACCCCTGCTCTTGCAAAAAGTGACCTGTTCTGTGCTTTAGCCAAAACTCAGCACTTGTAGCAGCACAGGATCTCCCATAGCACTGGGAAATGAGTCTGTGAAATCTGATCGTCATAAATCCCGCAGTGGTATGACCGTAGGCTCTTAAGTTTGAGCTCAGCTGTGCTGGCATTAGCATACTTACCAGCTCTACAGGCTGGAATATGTGGTTCTTTCTAAAAATTGCTTGGAATTTGTTTTCTGGTTTAGGCCAAAGAAGCATAGATGTTACGAAAAGTTGGGTTTGTATAAAAACTGGGCTTTTTACCATGTTCATTTATCTAAATAGTCCTGCATGAAAACCTCAAATTCAAGTGCTTCAAGTGCATGTTGTCATTCTAGATCGGAGATGAGAGAACACAATTATTTTGTGAAAAGAGAAATTTTCTGATCCTGTGGGTGGAAAATGCACACAGCATTAAAATTAAATATACAAGTGTTAGTAGGATTGGGGTCCCAGGAGAGAGATCCTTTCCAAAAGAAAATCTTTTCGAAGTAATACTTCCCAAGTCCGTAGTGCATAAGAAAATGGAAGGTTGCTCTGTTATACCTGGCTTTGACTGTGGACTGTTGTCAAGGCAAGCCCATCCTTTACTTCCTAAATGTAGTTCTGTGGAGTTTGTCAGTAGTTTGGAGTGGCTAAAAGAATTTTGAGTCTGTCTGTTGTGTGCTGAAGCATCTGATAGTAAATGAGCTGAGAAAAACGGACATTCTATTTTCCCTTTACCCACAAACTTTGAAACCTTTTCTTTCATTCTTATGTTCTTATACCTCTTCATTGCAGTTCAGCAAATCAGAATGTGATGTGTTAAAAGCTGTTTAGAAATTTTTGGTTTCTCTTATATTCTTCTATCTTGGCTAGTAAGTATGGCTAGAAATCTTCTGGTTTAAGGCTTATGTTTTATTAGTGCTTATTTTAAATATGTTTTATGAGGAGCTGAGAAATTGATACATGTTGAAAAAGTTTTAGGCTTTTCTATTCACTTATTTCCATTATATCTGTAGAATTTTTGAATCTTTGTGCCATGGAATTCCTTTTTGACTTAAATCCTGAATTATATATAGTAGTTCATTGTAAATATGTTTTCTTAGGGGTCTATTTTCTTATAAATCCAATATTTACATGCAAGATTTTGTTCTGGGAACTTGCAAAGACAGATTCCTGAGGAACATTGTTGTGATCTTTGCTGAGTAGCTGCTGATTCTGCTCTGAAAATATTACAAACTTAATCTATTTTTATTAGTTGGGTTTTTTTATGTAGTTGGGTTTTTTGGGGGGGGATGTTTTGGTTTGCTTTTGGTTTGTTTTGGATTTTTTTTTTTTTGTTTTTCCAGTTTTTAAACGTTAGAACAATTCAGTACCAACTGTTTATTTTGTTGAAGCAGCGAATTATACTTTGGAACATTGCTGTATGCTTTTATAAAAAAACAGATTATGTCACAATTTAGGTTACCATTTTACAAAAAAGTCTGGAGTTTGTTGTTAACAGATTATAAAATGATGCCTACTAACTAGATTATATAAACTCAAAGAAAGCATTTCTGACTGTTTTAACAGGGCAGGTGGCCTCAAAAATCATGTACTGATTTAATTACAAGAAGTCTGTCTCCTTCAACTGTATATGTAGATCTCATTGAAATAAGAGCAAGCAAAAATGGACAGTTGTGTTTGTTTGGGTGGTAAAATCTTGGTGATAGAACAAAAGTAGTTGTTCTTAAACTCAGTTTTGTTTTAAAATATGAATTGTATCAAGTTACTCGGGTTGTGAAGATCCATAGTGTTCAAATTGCAGTCCAAGTTGCAGTACAGGATTATGTTTCCTAGACTTGCCAGTGTTTATGTATTTGAATTTATTATGTACAGTAGCTCAACAGAAATACAGAGACACGCTGGAACAACAGGAGAGTCATCTGACTAAGGCAGTGTTTACGGTAAAGGAGTAGGATTTATGCATGGAGCAGTGAGTTGTACAATGGAAAGATTAGTGGCTGTCGGGTAAGGACTGTTAGATTTGAGCCCTGAATGAAAGCTGAGTTGGTGTTATTATGGTAATAGTGATGTAGAATGTTTGCCCTGATGCTGTATGAAGGCTTTAGTGAGAATTGCGCTGAAACAAAATTAACTGTAAAAAGGCCTTTATGTATCGGGATTAATAAAAGGATAGACATTCTCTCTTCATCCATTCTGAGGATTTAATTTTGCATCACAGAGCACCTCTTAATGTTATATTAAATAGATGAGATCAGTGTTTTGTGTTTTTCTATAACTGTTTAAATTCCTGGATCTTCAATTACTGTGCATGTACTAATGTGCAAAGGAAGACAGTTTCTTTGTTGATAGCAAAAAAGAATTCAAAGAAAGGAAGCCTCGGGGGTAATTTCCCAAAATATGTTATGCAGAAATATCTGCCCTGTATGATATGTGTACAGTGCTTGTCTTAATGACAGCCTCAGGGCAGGGAGGCACTGCCATGGAACTGCCATGCAACCTGGGAAACATCTGGATTATTCAAGTATTTTTCATTTCTCTGATACGTGTTTTACTAAAATATTGCTTAGGGCTCTTGAGAAATTGGTAATGAAGCTTTTGCATCTGGATCAGATTCTGTGGGGAAATGACTCCCTGCTTACATTCTTCTTCTGTATACAGTCACTTAAGTAAATGTGCAGTGTCGGCCTACTACCAATGATGTTCAAGTTCTTGAGCTTATTCATGCAACCAACAGGCTCTGTAGGCTGATTTAAAAGAATTTTGGGGCTTTGATACTTATATGGTCCCCATTACAGTTCACTATTGTATAGAAAATACGTTTGTAGAGAAAACAACAATTTAAAGGAAATTCTGCTAAGGAAATAATTGTCTAGATAAGAAATAAAACCATACTATAAATGGAGGAAGGAAAGAGCACACTTTTTGAATCCATAACTGTTGCTTTAATTATGTGGTCCCTTCTTAATGACCCTTGAGTATATTGCATTCAAAAGTGTCAAGCTAACTTAGCTTTATCTGAAGAGTTTCTCTTGGAGTATATCACACCTGCAGGTATCTCTGAAAATTACTAATAATTTGATCTTTAAGGAATTTTTGCTGCTATTGGTTTTTGTTCAAGACACCTTAGAAATATCTCATTCAACAAATAAAAGAGTAGAGCCATGTGCAAGTATATTTCAAGACAAAAGCCATAGATGAAGCTGTTACAATGCAACTGTTTGAGGGTTTTCCGCGGAGCAAGGACTGTATATGTTGTGTTCTGAACTGGCTGTTGAACAAACGAGGGACGCCAATTTTGTGAATTAAGCAACCTGATCTAGTGGGAGGTGTCCCTGCCTCTGGCAGGGGGGCTGGACTGGGTTATCTTTAAAGGTCCCTTCCAGCCCAAATCATTCTATGACTGAGTAAACCCATAATAGCCATGAGAGACAAAAAACCAAAAAGTCAAAACTGTAATGTCAGAATATGTGTTGCATAGGCTATGATAAGGGTGTGCTGTGCTGGGGTAGTGCTTCCATCTGACAGCCTGGAGGGAGGTGTCATCTGCATGTAGCATCTTCTCCTGTACCTGGTCAGCTGGTGTTGAGGGGCTGTGGAGAGAGGAAGGCAGAGATGCAGAGCAGCAAGTTACACTGTCCTTGTGGTTACTGTGAAATGAGATGTTACTGAATGCAGCGCAGGTTAGCTATAGGTAATGCAGCCATGTGGCAAAGCAATGTATGTAAATCTGGTCAAAATGCTCCTGTTTTATTTGATGGAACTTCACTATTGGTGTGAGAAGTTAAGCATTTAAATCCTTGAAGAAAGTGAGCACAGAAAGCACAGTTATAAACACAAGTAAAAAGAATAGTAGTTACTGAACTTTCAGCATTTCCACATTCAGCTCCATAATCTATATTACGCTACGTTAAACATGAACTTCTCCTACAAATACTGTTTTTATGCAAAAATCTGATGAAAAGTGCAAATAAGCTTAATGTGTTTTGCTATTTGACCTAGTTAAAAAAGTGTTTGAGTACATCTGAATGCTCTAGATTAATATTACCATTGCTGAACAGTTAGAACATGTTCAGCCTTAACAAATTTGATGCCGTATTGTCTTTAATTTGACAAGGGCTTTTTCTGTGAAGGATGGTTTAAGCACACTTGCATGAACTTTCTTAGTAGTTCTTTGAATATTTTCTTTTTATCTGTCGTGTGGGGTTTTGTTTAATTCCTGGGTCAAAAAAAACATTGCTACAAATCCTAAGTTAGAGTTTCTTCTCTTAGATTGCAAAGAGCATGTCACGGAAGATGCAAAACCAGAATCCCTCAGTGACACAGCTGACCTGGCTCTGCCACCTGAAATGCCGATTTTAATCGATTTCCACGCTTTGAAAGACATCCTGGGGCCACCTATGTACGAAATGGAGGTAACGCCCTCATTGTTTCTGATTGCTGTTTCTGTCAGCTTTGACCAGTTGTCTAGTTTATTGCTATTGACTTTATACAATACTAACTTTTTAAAAAGTGTATTCATAACAGAACTGTGTTTCTTTGTGTTCCACCAAGTGCTTTTTCACCTAAAGTAGGTTTTGTTTTGATTCAAGGTACATAAATAGCATAATGACACGACTTTCTGTTAGCAAAGATGCCTGCAGCAGCGCTTAAGAATGTGTGGTGGTGTTTGAGTTTGTAACAACTTCGGTTTTGTTTGGGGGATGTTAGATGGTCTTGGGAAGGAAGCCAAAAGTAGAATGCAGGACTCCTGTCTGTAGGGCAGCTGTGTTAAGGACTGTCCCGCATACCTCCCTAAAGCCAGTCAGTATTTTTGGATGCCAAAACCACTTCAGTTTTCACCAGAAGTTCTCAGAGACTCTTCAGATGAATGTGACTCTTAGGTGTTAAAAATGTTCTATGATCAGCCAGGCACCTTCAGCTTCCTAGTATCAGCTCTGTTGCTCAGTAGGCATATCCCAGGATTTTTTATTTCTCTCTTTTGAATTTTACTACATCCTATGAAAATACCATCACTTAAAGTAGTTTGTTAGTTTAGGATTCTCTTTTCACTATTCACATTGCAGTTACTCTCTGCTTTACTTCATGTCCAGCTGAACTGACCGAGTGCAAGTAGAGAGTGTGTGTGTGTATATATGTGTGTGTGTGTATGTTATATATATATATATATAAAAAACCACTATGATAGGAAACCAGTTGCTGATGAAACGCTAAATTTTTCTTTCTATCCTGGGGAAAAGATCAGTAAACCAGTAAGCTAAGGAGAAAATAGAAATAAAGGGAAAACTTCCGGAAGAGAAAAAATTCAAACATTTAAGAACTTTCCTGTGATAATTGTCTCTTAGAGGAGAGAACAAGACTCCAGTGAGATATAGAGAATAAAAAGGGGACCAGATATACAGGGGAAGCAGGAGAGAATGAATTGCCGTGAAGGAGTGAGTCACTTTTTAGAACTGAACTGAGATTTTTGGATGTGAAGATTTTATCATGGAAGAGATTCTTAATGAAGAAACAGAAATAAGGGATCAAGTTGAAAGAAGACAGCACTATTTATTGTGTTAGAGTATGGTGATGGTGGCAGTGGAAGCTGTGGGGCGTGAGGGGCACGGAAGATCAAGTGATCAATAGACCATTACCTTAGGACTCCCTTGGCTGAGTTTTTCACATTGGTCATTTGTGTCCTGATTTATTTCTTTTTACTTTCAGAAATTAGAACACATTGCTCTTTAGGCAAATTGCTTTATTATAAACAGCCTGTGTTCTTTTTCATCACTCAGAAGCTGCTACACCCAATAATAAAATTGCACAAGACAGTTTAAGGCCATTTTAATTACGGCAGTAGTGTGGATATACTTCAGCCTGATTTGGAGTGGACATTTTTACTAGTCTGTATTTTCTCATGGCCTGACTTTTAGAAACAATTACTGAAAAATGGCATGTGGGGTTTTTTTCTGAGAAATAACATCCTGTCTGAATTTTGAAGTATGTTACATGTTTCAGACATCTGGTCTTTGGAGCTAAAGTGTTGCGGGATTATTTGGCCTTTTAGTGCTTGAATTGCAGGTGCACATAAAGCCATTGTAGTAAATTGAACTTAGTAATCAAGCCAGTACTCTGACTTCTGCAGACAATGTTTATTAGTTCCATAAAGGTGCTAAAAGTAAATTGAATTTTGTGAGTTCTGGTCACTTACAACTGTTCTCCTAGTTCCCAGTCAAGAGTAGAATTAATTCAAATAAATATAAACTTACTGTACTTGTTAAAAATTAAATCATAGGCCAAGAAATATGGTAGCATGTGACTTTCCTAACATCTAGTTCTGCCTAGTTTTGAACTTTTTCTGCAGTTGAGTATTCATTTAAATTTGGAAGTGTGACTGTTGGCAAGTGATTTCTTCTATTTTGTACTTCTTATACGGGAATGAGTAGTGCAAGTAAAATTTTTGAAGTGTGGTTCTTAACTCCAAATATACAAATACATGAGTGCTGGGTTGGGTTTCTGTTTGTTTGGGTTGGGGTTTTTTTTCACAAACAGTTGCCATGAATATGCATATAAGCATTTCATGGTCTGCTGGCCTGTATAAGCTGAAATAAGAGTGACTGAAGCTTTTGACCTGTGTATCTGGGGTTTTTTAAACATTTCCATAATTAGCAGGCAAATTAAGTAGTGCATAAATAGAACTAGAGATGAATCCACACAGCATCAATTCCCTGAGCAGCTCAGGATTTATTTTCATGTACTATTTGCTGTATTTTTTAATTAGTAAATACTTTTCAGCACACACTTTGTTTTTCACGTTAGTTACTCAGCTACAAAACTCCCGTTTTAATGAATGTTCCCAACTAACCTAATATTCCTTTGAATTATCACAAGTGCCCCCAAGATTCTTTCACATGAAGAACGTAGCTCCTTTCTCCATGACGAGCATTTCAGGTTGTCTGCTGGTGTTTTTTGTGGTTTTATTTTCTGCAGTGTGTGTCTCTCCCTTTTATACCTACCCTTCAGAGCTTCACCTTTGACCTGCATTTTGCCATTTATAATTAGTTGAAATAAAAGATACAATGGAGGCAGGCACCATGTCAGTACTTGGATAAGACTGAGTAAACAGAACTGAAAACATGACAGGACTTAATTGATCTGTTGTCCTTCAGGGAATACCTTAAAACAAGTGATTCATCTTTCACCTTTTCAGCTCACTGCTTGTGTGTTTTCTGCAGAGGTCTCCCAGCAGCAAGCCATGACAGAATACTCAGCTCACACTTGTAGGATTAATTCATTTATCACAAGTAAATAATCTTACGTGTCACCCCACAGAAAAATGTTGGAATAAATCACATAGTAAAGCTTTGGAAGAATAACTTGGATTTTAGCTTTTTTCCTATTTTCTCTCTCTTTTTTTTCCCTTTTCTCCTTTTCCTTTTTTTTTCCTCTAGCATCAACTCATTCTGCACTTCACAACTTGACTATAATGCAAATGCTCCTTTTCCTTTTTCTTTCCTCCTTTCTTTCAACCCTTAATCCTGCTCAGATAACAAAACAAACATTATTGGCACCATGGTCTATATCCTCATCATGTGAGTGAAGGTCAAGTGACAGTCACTTCAAAAGTCAGAGTCTTTTGGTCAGTGAAATTACTTATTCTAGGAAATGAAAGTGGAGATGCCATAAAATAATAGCTCTATTTCATGGGACATACACAATTCTCATTCAGGAACAAAATAGGTTATCTTTTAGAAGCAAAACCTGTACGAAGCTCAGGTTTAGGATAGGAATTTTAACCTAAGAAATAGCAATCTTGCGGTGATTAAAGGAAAGCTGCTGTTCGGTGTTTTGCCTGCTGTGGTTTGCTAGGGAATGAATTGGAAGAGTAGACTAGAAAAGCAGTTTGTACAGTCAGTTGGGAGAACCTGTGGAAGGATAACAAAGCTGCTAAAGACCAGCAAGTGACTTAGGAGTGGCTGTTATCTCCCCATTATGCATCTGTGACTTAATAGCTACTTGTCAATGTTGCTGATTTACAAGTAACTCCGAAGCTGCAAACTTGCAGATGACGTTGCTTTTCCTTTATCTTGGAATAACTTTAAATATTTTTAAATAAATGACTGCACTAAATGCTAAGATTTTAATTTTGCAGTATCCAGGCAGATAAAATGTTATCTGACAATATGTTTATCTACTCGGGTTACTGCCAAACTGTGGCTGGGTTAACTCATCTACAAGAATTGTCAAAAAACAAGACTTCATGTAAGTCAGTGACCTCTTCTTCCATCATCTGACAGACATGACCAGTCAACAGCTGATTCTACTGGTCATTTTTATTTGGAAGTTATTTTAAAAGTGTAAGTAAGGGATTATATTTTTTTTCCAATTTAAATTCTGAATTTTTATGAGAAGAAATTGTTCAGATGTGCCAGGAGTGACTGAGTCTTACAGAGCTCCCTGTTAACGCTTAATAGGTATGTTTGATGTAATATGATGTACTTTTCTCCAGGTATGGTAGAGTTGTGTGGGGTTTTGTGTGTGTGTGTTTTTAGGGACTTTCAAGGGTTTTTCCTGAAAACAGTGTCACAGGAGGAGTGGTTCCCCTTTAAATTACTTGTGGAATCCTGAGTTAGGATCATGCTTGCTGTGGAATGAGTGCAGTGCATCTCAATAGGAAAACTGCAATATGGTTTATTGAAGTACATTATCAGTTTGACAAATCTTAAATGAACCTGATAGAATTTAACAAAATTGAACAAAGGTTAATCAAGGTTCTAGTTGATGGCATGGTCACTATGTTACTTACTACAAAGGCAAATTGATTAGAATGATTGGATTAGAATACTTGTGTGAGAAATAATACAGTGACTTGGAGTTGGGCCAGGATGATTTTCACAGGAATTGGGACTAGCAGGGGTAAGGGTGGCACTCCCGTTGACTCACTAGCTTTTCAGAAAGCAAGGGACCCCCTTGCTCTCTAAACTCCTTCTCAGAGAGGAAGCTAGATGCACCTAGATCCAATCTTGGACCCAGTCAGCAGTTCATGACTAATATTGAGAAGACTGGGAGTGAAAGGGGTAAGGAAGACCCTCCAGTTGAATTAGGAGATTCAGAGCCCTTGCTCTCCTTTGGAGAGGGAGGTTAGATCCATCCCCAGTCTCAGACTTGGTTCATGGTTTATGATGGAGAGGGTTTGGGTGTTGGCACTTCAGCACAGCGTTTTAACAGAACAGTGCATATCCTGTGTAACTTTGAGTTAGCAGCAATTTAGAGGACATGAACAGCACTTGTCTGCTGTGGCCATTAATCTTGTCAGGCAAACTTGGCACTTATCAAAGGGGCTCTGGTCTTTTTTGTTGGCACCTTTCCACAGTGTTCAGGAGTTGCAGGTGTGATTAGGGGGGTGCTAATCGTTCCAGCTCACTGAACCTGCACCCTAGCCCCGCAGGAGTTAAATTGTTTCAACTTGATGCCTCACTAAACAGGATCAGAAGATACAAAGTTGTCCCAGCCATCTACATTTTATAATTAAACACAAACACAATGGCTGGTGCTGACTTCTCACAGCAGCCCAGGCGCCGGCACCTCAAAAGTGACCCAAGGGGGTGGGACAGGTGTCTGTGCCCCGCCACTCCTGACTGCTGGGGTCTTTTTTGCAGCAGCAGCTCCTGTGTCAGCGCAGCTTTGCAGCAGTCAGATTTGGCACTAGTGCCCCTGTGGCGTGTGCAGTTCCCTCAAACCAGGAACTGGGTTCTGAGTGAGGAGCACATTGGAAATCGTAGTCATCAAACTTAGAAGATGACTGTTCTTGGTAGTTCAGTACAGCATTTGGCAAAGTATATTGTACAAAATCAGAAAATGTGTTTACGGATGTTTAACTTCGTACTGTAGGACTTTAAATGCTTAACTTTTTTTTTTTTTTTTTGCTTCACTGGTTCTCTTGCATGAGCACGTTGTTCCTGTCATTTATCTGAGCTGCCTACAGCTACAAGTAGCACAACTTGTGTGTTTGTAAATGAGCACATTTTCTAAAATGTGCATCTTTTTTTGGCCAGTAACCAGATGTAGCAGCTGTAGAGTGAATAGTTGTTCACTCTTACTGGATAAAGGAAGCCATTTTCTATTTGTGAAACAGGGAAGAGAAATTGAGCATTAAGAATTTTATGGTCTTGATTTTTATTCTGTTTTTATGATGGGGATGAATTTCAGCCCAATACTGAAATGCTAACATTTGGCTTCTATTTAGAAAGAAACTTTCTGTTCTGATAAACTCCATTGAGGCTGCATTGTTCTTGGGTAATCCGCTGCTGCTCTTGGACTTCAAATTAACTTCAGGCCCATGTGCTACTTGGGCACTTGAAGCAGCATTTCGAGTGGCCTTACAGAGGCGTGTTTTAGTAAGGGATTAGAATATTTAATAACTTAAGATCTTTGGATCTCACAAATGTAAATGTTTCCAGTCCAGCCAGCTCCACAGCAAGGCCATACAAGTATTTCTGCTCCCAGAGCACAGGTACATGGCTGTATGTGCTGCTATACAGCCTTCTCCCATCTTGCAGCTGGGCTGATGGTGAAAAGTGAGTCCATTTTGTCTACACAGAGCTCTGCCTTTTCAGTGACTGTTTTGGTTTACTTCACTGCTATCTCCTGGAAGGAAGCAAAATGAAGGCATTAGCATTATGGTCAAGTTGTGCAGTGCAGAATGAGTTGATGCTAGAGGAACAAAAAAACCTATCCATTGCTCTGGATTTGCAAGTAGTACAAAAGGGAATGTTAAATGCACTTAAAAGGGATAAAAGCAGTTTGAGAATTTTAAATGTAACTAGAAATGCAGATTTGAGGATGGGAATTCTTTTACTGTGGTTCTGTTGTGAGGATCTTTTGACTTGTTTTCTACCCAAGAAACTTAACATTTCTTTAAATTCTCTGAACAGGTAAATGAAGAATTCATGCCTAAATTAACTTTCAACTCTACACTTCAGTAAGAGTCAAAATTCTTTTTAAATGGGCCTATTGCTTTATTTTATAAATGAGTATTTGTATTTTGCTTTAGTCACTGCCCAACACAGTAGAAATTCAGTTTTTCTGCCTAGCAATAAATACAAAGTAGTTCAGAACATGCTGAATAGCTCTATGATCTTTCATCAGGGTTGTGTTGTCTGCTTGAAGCTCAGTAAAACAAAAGGACTTTCTGGATATTCTGAAAGAATCTTTCAGACAAAGTTATAAAAAAAAAAAAAGACCCATAAACCTGGAACTTCAATGGAAAACATCCTGCTTCTTTTTTCTTCCCTTAACACAGGAGACTGGTGTTCTGAGACCTCTGTCACTCTCACCAGTAACTGGGCATAAGCAGACTTCTAGATAAGTAGATCATAGTCCTGTCTGGGGTAGAACTTGCTTAACTACTTGTGTTTACTAATGGAGGTCAGTCAGATTTCCCACCAGCTTTCATATCCAGCCTACTAGCAGACTCATGTTTTCATCGTTCAGAATTATTTACAAATGTTTGCAATGAACAAAATCAGTGTGTTGCCTGACCCTAGTTTGGGCAATGCAACCACCTTTGAAACAGCTTTTATGCAAGACTTTGGAACAAAACTGTCTTCTTCATGCAAGTAACAAACAGAGTCAGGGCAGCTATACCTGTAGCAGCTGGATTAAGTCATATAATCATTCATCCAGCAGTTTCAATGGGCACAGTTGTTCTGAAGGTAACTATCAAACTGTTTTTTGCAATAGTTTTGTTACAATTATTTCCTGTGTTGTTTTCCTTCAGGTGTCTGAACGCTTAAGCCAGCCAGGAGTAGCCATAGGCTTAGCCTGGACTCCCTTAGGGGGAGAGATCATGTTTGTAGAAGCCAGTCGCATGGATGGAGAAGGGCAGCTTACTTTGACCGGGCAACTGGGAGATGTTATGAAGGAGTCGGCGCACCTTGCAATCAGCTGGTTGCGCAGCAACGCCAAGAGATACCAGCTAACCAACGGTAGGGGGGGAACAATGGCAACCTGGGCATAGCTGTATTGCATCGTAGAGACTGACTGCAGCCGCTGGCCTCTTAGTGCAGGGATGCACATAAAGGAAGCATTAATATTGCATGGAAATTACATGTCCTAAAACTGCGTATTTTTTAATAATTCAGCAGATTGGAGGGTTGCTTAGTAACAGTGGAAGTCACTCATGTTTATTGTGGAAATGTATCAAGTGTTGCTTTAACCAAGACGGCATTTTACAGCAATCAGTGCTACAGTGAGGGTGAAATGTGTTAGTGGCCTGGCACACAGGTCAGCCTAGGCAGAATAGGAGTTGTTGCTGCAGATGCTCCTGCCATGGCCAGTGCCTGCCTGCAGTAACCTGGAAGGCTGTGGACAGCCTCTGTGCCAAGATGCCTCTCCTTACTCATTTTTTACATTCCAGCTTTCCAGCAGGACTTTTCTGATGTAGGTATAGATATGCAAGGCTGTAGTTTTCCTCTAGAATTAGGACAGAGTTTCTATTAAAAGTAGGGTGTTTTTTTGTAGTCTAAAGTTTTAATATTTTGAGAATTAGTTGAGTGGCTCTTGAACAGTGGTACAGTAGGACTTCGGCCAAGAAACTTTTTAACTCTCTTTGGGTTTTTTAAGTTCCCAAGAATTCTGGCACTGTGCTTTCTAGTTTCACCTACTGAATAGTCAAATAATTGTCCAGTATTTGCCATTATTTATGGAAGCTCAGATAGGATAAAAAACTAATGTGGTGTAGAAAAAGCTGCTGCCATTGTCTGTATACCTGTTTACCTCTCTAGTTTACACAGTTATGTCCTACAGGTCAAGTAAGGCAAAAAGATGTATGAGAGAGACTTTCTTAATAATATTGGTTAATGTTTGGTTTCTGTGGAGTGCTGATTTTATGGTATGTTCTCTGAAAGTTGACATTTATGGTTTGGGGCATTAAAAAAAAAATCTATGTTGGCATTATGTGGTTTCTACATTCATCCCCTCTCTGAATTTCTCAACATGTACAACTGCCAAGCTTATTAGTTAACTGGTTATGGTTTTGTCTAGAAATCTGGATGTAGGAACACGGGGTGGGGTTTCTTTTTGATTGTTTTTCTAGGGTCTCTGCAATACAGTGTTGTTTTTTCAGCCTACTGTTAAAAAACAGTGCTAAGACTTAGTTCTCTGGTGGGCTTTTAGAATACAGACCTGGAACAAAATGGGTTTAGAATTTTCGCATTCAAACCATTCTTTTTTTTTTTTCCTTAAGCTTCTGGAAGTTTTGATCTCCTTGACAACACTGACATCCATCTGCACTTTCCAGCTGGAGCTGTCACAAAAGATGGACCATCTGCTGGTGTTACCATAGTAACCTGTCTTGCTTCACTCTTCAGTGGGCGGCTGGTGTGTTCAGATGTAGCCATGACAGGAGAAATTACACTAAGAGGCCTTGTTCTTCCAGTAAGCATCATTTGAGAAAAGAGCTAAGTTGTATTAATTCTCCCTATTCTGGATATAAAATCTGTTTATAGCCATTTACAAAAGCAAAGTCTTGCTGGGTTGTTCCTTCACAGCAATCCAGTCTCTTCTGGTGCAGCTGTAAGAGGCTGATGGGAGCCAGCCTGCAGTAGGACTGCACTACGCTTCTACCTGCTTTGCATTTAATGTTAACTCTCTAACCTTGGTGCTCTTTCCAGGGAAAGCACATTAAAATGTCTAGTTAGAAAGGAAAGCTAGAAAACTTGAAATTCAGGATGTATTGCAAATATGTATTGCAATTTCTAAACATGCTTCCTCAAACTTTTACTACAGCATTATCTCCCGTTTCTTCGAAAAGTTGTTTCTTAAAGCTCTTACAGTAATTGCATGTATGTTACTGTTGAAACAATCTATCCACGTGCGGGTTTAGATTGTTCTTAAATTTTGTTCCTTGTATATAGTTCAGCTGAATGGTCTTCCCATAAAGCTTTTTCAAAGCAAGAGGGCAAAGGGAAGTTTTCAAACAGTTTACAAGTATCAAACAGAGCCTGGCATGACTAAGCAGGTAGGGAGCAATCATCTCATACCAGATGATGGACAAGGGAAGAGGAAGTTGGAAACCAGCATTTTGTTTCATGAGACTAAACCAGGGAGAACACAGTAAGGTAGCAGACTTAGAAGGATCTCTGAAGTAGCATTCTGCTGGAGTTAGACTGACAGGATTGCCCTCTCAGGGCTCTAGTGAAAAATAAACAGTGCATTAACTCTCATTTGGTGTGAGCTGCTTACCTTTCTAAATAAATTGTCTTTATTGCACCAGTGACCAAGTTTTGCCTACTGCTTAAGGTGGGTGCAAAAACCAGGTATCTGTAAATATTAAACCAGGTTTTACCTGCTTTCTGAATGCTGTCCAGAATGTACTAATAGTAAGTTAATGCATATGAGCATGCCATTAACTGCATCTGCTGCCTGAAAGCAAGCAAAAGCAAGTGTGCAGCACTGTCCAGACCACAGTGGTCACTGGGAGGACTGAACGGTTGGTTCACTGCCTTGTGTTACAGCAGCCTAAATGTTGCCCCTACAATACAAAGCTTTCCTTTCCTCTGCTCTAAAGCAGTGTAATTTTACAAGTTTCTTCTGTAATAGTTTTGAAACAGGATTAGAATAGAGTTCAAGGGGAAGATACTACAGCTGTAACCAAGAGAAAAACTTATTTAAACCCCTTCTTTATATCTCATGACAAACTCAAACAGGTGGCTTATTGAAGCGATGCTTGTCTTTCCAACACAAAGCTATCTTTGCAGTTCTGGAGCACAGGTTTCTTTTCTCTGCGTTTCCTGTTGTACAACTCAAGTTATTTATCATGTGGCATTGCATACCTAAGACTATTTTCCACCTAATGCTGTCTTTATTGTGATGCAGGTGCAGGATTTCAGCATGCAAGATGAAAAAAATTAGTTAAGGCCATCTTAAGAAAAAAAATCCTGAGCAGTAATGCCTTTTCCACTGCTGATACTCATGCACCTGCATTCCTCATTGAATTTTCAATTTCTGAATTTTTTCCCTCATTACTAACTGCTACAGAAAGGGTACCGTAGCATATGAATGGATTTTCCTCAGTGAGCCTACAGTGAGCTAAAACTACTGCTGCACTTTTGCTTTCCTAAATGACTGGGGGAGGGAGAACTTTTCATTTAAAATGCAACTCTTGCTGTGATTTATTGCCATAATTATTCTACTGGATTAGTGCAACAGATTTTTTTTTTTTTTTTTTTTTTTTTTTTAATATTTATTTCTTCTTGTTATTAGGTTGGGGGAATTAAAGACAAAGTCCTGGCTGCACACCGAGCGGGACTGAAGAGAATTATCATTCCTCAAAGAAATGAAAAAGATCTTGAAGAAATTGCAGCGAATGTTCGGCAAGATTTGACTTTTGTTATGGCGAGCTGTCTAGATGAAGTGCTTAATGCAGCGTTTGAGGGAGGATTTGCAGTTAAGCCCAGAGTAGACCGTCTGAATAGTAAACTTTAAGCAGATAGGCTGAGGTTACTTCTGTATCAAATTTAACGAGATCAGTAATCATCTGCTCACTCTACATGTATCAAGTGTTAACTATGAGCTAAGCTTGATTCTTTAAACGTGGGTGTAAATGTAATCAATAAAAAGATTACTTTCAGCAGTTAACTACCTGAAACCACCTTTTATGGGCATTTGCCGCTTTTCACTATCATCAGCAAAGAACCCTGGAAAAAAACAACTCATTTCGTGGTAGATTCAAGTATGAGAAAGCTGAAGCTGATAAGAAATGATTCCTTAGCTTATCTGGCATATATGTATAGAGGTATCAGTAGGTGATTACCTCTTTTGAGAAGACACCAGCACAAACTGGGAATAACGGGCAATTCTGTGAGCTGTATTCAGCGAACACAAGAGTGCGGCAAATGCAATACAGCAAGAGTCAAATAGATGGGGTTGTAACTGAAAAGCAAATTGGCTTAGCACAAGTGTTTACTTCTTTAGGAAATAACATACAATATTCTAGCAAACAGCAACATGACAGGAAAAAGGAGGGTTTGAAGTCTAAAAAAATATACTTAAGGGATTTGAACAGAAGCAATACGGTCTAAATTTAAGTAGCAAGTCCTTTCAGCACTCAGTTCTAGTTTGTAGCAAGATCAACGCAGACATCATTTTTCAAACGTAAATACAGGAAACAACTCCAGAAGACCCGAAATGCACCAGTTCTTGTGTACGGAGGGCGATCACGCGCTCAAGTTTGCACGCACACAGTTGTACTTACAGCAGCAGAGGTGGGGGAAGCACACTTGGAAGACTTTGAGAAAAAGCCTCGTGACATTTTGAAGGGATAAAGCACATGTCCTTCATTCTTACCTGATACAAATTGCCTTGATTCTGGGATGCCTATGTTCGGAGTTTAGCCTATAAAATTAAAACCATTCAAACAATGCCAAGAAAATAGCAGATCATTAAATTGCACTAGGTACTGCATACTGTAAGTAATTTTAACGTATCCATCTCAGTTTATAGCTTTGTCTCAGGAGATAGACATTTAAACATGTAATGGAAGACCCATGAGGTTTTCATTTTTTTTTCATACTAGGGGCAACAGCAGAAGAAAACCTGGTACGTTACGTTCTATGCTCGCTGAATAATTCTGAAACAAACTCAAGTGTCCTTATGCAATGCAAACTGTATCAGTGGCAAAAGCCTATTACAGAAGCAGCTTGTAAATCAAGTGTAATAGTTTGGTTTGCTTTCATTTCCATAGATAGAAAGCTGATTTACCTGGAACATAATAGCACGGATAATAGTAAATTCAGTGGGTATTTCTGTACCTGATTCACAACAGATTTTACAACTTCCACAGACAACTTAATCTAATAAAAGAATAAAAATAATGCCCCCTTTTGTTTCACTGTTTTAAGAATTCTACTTACTCATTAGCCACGTTCCAAGGGTAAGATGCAACAGTCTCTGAATACTTTCTGCTTTACAAAATACTTAAACACAGAAAGTGCAAAGAAACTAGACCATCAGTAAACCACCAGAAAGGTACGGACGGTGACTAATGCGCTGCTTGGCCTGTAATCAAAACCAGCAGGAGGGAAAAGTTCTTTGCCAAACTTAATGCAGATCAAAAAAAAACCTGCATTGCTTTGCACTGGTGAGAAAGCAGACATGCATGGAATTCCAATCTAGTCTGTTATACATGTAGAAAGAAATGCAGTTTTTGGAAAGCTAGGAGGTAATGAATGACTTTCTCTGCCACACCACTCCCATTTGCAAGTGTTGCCCATGTGGACTGCACCTGAAAGGGGGGGGTTTAATGCCACTCTGACCATATTAATAGGCATTTACTGACCGCTGCTTGCAGAGCTGACTTCATTAGGTTACTTTGCTGAGATGTTTTAAATAAAACTTAAAAATTACCCATTAGATCAGATAATACAGAGACACTTTACTGCCTTTTCTTTTGCTTTTGCTGAACATTTTTTGCTGACCCTCAGACTCTTTAGAGGAGATCCCCTGAATTAGGCTTCTAATACTTGAGGATCTGGGCTTAAGTCTAGTTTGCTTAATCATTCCATCAGATGATGGACATCAAATGTTTTATACACTTTTTTTTAAACACCACATGGAGTAATTTACATTACAGGAAGGCAGCATACATTAGTTATGCTATAGCATTTGTCATCTGAAAACCATTAAAAAAACCTGTCTGACCATACCAGTAAGCTTCTAAAGCTCATTACAAATGCAATTTCTGCTATCCCCTTCGAAAGCACAGTCTTGATCTTCAGCCGAAATAAAAATCACTGCACTTCAGTGTAATGAGGTTTTTAGGATTCACAGTTCTTTCGGGGACACAACACAAGTTAAACCATTCCAAGAAGAAGCGGCAGCAGAGAACAGTCTTGTACAAGTTGTGTGCTTACGTGGCCCTGTTACTCTCTAATCGTTAAGTATCAGACAGCGGAACGTTCTTATCTAGATTTTCTTAACAAAACTGGAGAGCTGAACATCAGATAACCTTGGCAGGCAAACACCAGTGCAATCGTCAATCTCAAGTGGGCAACTGAGACTGCAGGTCTATGTATTCCTCTAAAAATACTTGGAAGTACTTAGCTGAGTCTCTGCCAAAGACCAGAAGACAAACCTGAGGTAAATGCAGACAAGCTTAAGTAGGCGAGAGTAATTACTGAACTTAGAAGAGTGCAAACAACTAGTTGTGCATTCATAACAGAAAAAAAAAAAAAACCAAAAAACCAAAAAGACAAATAGATTGCAGGGGGGTTTGAAGCATTTATCTACTGTCACAATGCTCCAGTACATCTTTTAAATGAAATCTGTGCACAGTTCAAACATCTGATCTATCAAATTCTAAGAAGTGAAACTTCTACTACATGCAGCCAACTATTTCTGTAGTATTTTATTAATCCAAACACATAGTTTTTTTTTTTTATTCCTTACCTGTAGAACTACTTACCTCATCACGCATCAAAATAAGTACAAGAGTTGTCTTAATAGAGCAACTTCTGATAAGAAAGTTAAGACAGGGCACAGTAAATAAACTGTATTTTAATGTGTTACAAAAGTAGTTAATAGCCAGCCTACCTCCCCAAACAGATGTCCACTACGACTACGTTTGACAAAGTTTTCTTTCAAATAGCTTGAGATGAAACAGCTTTTCACTTTACTCTTTTTTCCCCATCTCTATGTTTTGTAACACAAATACCATATACATTCATGGTTAAATTTTTCACATATAGGCAAGTCTGCAAAGAAGCCCAGTATCCTTCAGAAGCCTTTATGGCTGGTGAGTCACACCTGTAAGAGATTATGTGCATTGTAATCTGTATCATGTCACTAAAATGATATACAGAAATCAGTTCAAGACAGTTACTTCAGTAACAACCAAAAGACATGAAGACAAACTAAGCAAGAGTATCAATGTGTCAAACTTTGAGCTAAAGCAAAAAGCAAAAGTTGTTTGGTTGTTTTTTGTTTGGTTTGGTTTTTTTTCTTTAATTTGCCAGGTATTCTTTTAATGACAAATATAAAAGACTGAAAACATCTCGTTCTGACTGCCCTTTTTTTTTTAAAGCAAGTGGTCTGCTTTTATAATTACAAATACTGTGTAAGACAATACCTTCTTTGTACTGCAAAACCAACAAAAAAGATGCAAATTTCTAAGCATCTCTAAATTTGAAATTTTTTTTTTAAACTCAGAAAATTCTCAGTAATTGTTCACTTTTGTTAGAAGATAACTCAAAGTACAACAACATCTAGACCTGTTTTTAAAGGAGCTTGCTTTCCTGATACATCTTTGAACATAAGTACTCCTTTCAAGTTCAGTACATTCACAAAATAGCTCAATTAAGAACAGTATCACCAATGAACTGACTACTGTAAAGAGACAAAATTTACCAAACATACAGAAATGTAAGTCTTACCATAGCAATTATGCATATCAAAAGATGACACCAGTAATTATTTTTAAAAGAAACAAAAAAAAAAAAAAAGGAGAAAAACCTGAATTACAGAAAAGAAAGTCATATTTATTTAATGAAAAACTAGAAGTTAATAAAAATTAGCAAATACACAAAAAATATACACAAACAGCAGCAATACTATGTAGTGACTTACAAAGGGGGGATGAGGGAGAGGAGGGGAAGCAGCGGCCAGATACCAGACCGCTCAACATGGCTTGTCAGTCAAAGGGGGAGGAAAAAAAACACAAACAAAAACACGAAACAGTATCCTTTCAACAGTACAATCAATCTACAAACAAGAGTTTAGAATTATTTTACAACATTTCCTGTAGAATCAATTCTTAATACAAAAGATGCCCATTTTGGGTGTATATATATTTTCAGTGGTTTACTGTTGACGTTTTAAATATATTAGTGTTACTACATGCAACTGCTTCCTGTAATTTAACAGCCTTTCCTTTTATTTACCTTCATATGTCTATCCTCCATCTACCAAAGAATTTGTCTGACAGTCAAAGATGGTTACCCTAGTTTCTGCTAAATTAAATGCAACGGTTTTAAACACTGGCCTGAAGAGGTTTGATTGCCATTTCAACACATGGATATAGTTACATTGATGCCTAAATTGCCATTTTCTGCAAAGAGCTGTGCAATGCTGGTGTCAAAGACTAGACAGTCACTATTCATAATGGCTGTTGCAATTCCCTCATGAATAGATCGAGGAGTTGCTTCCCAAGTCAATCGCCGCCTATGACCGTTTAACTCAAGTCGATAAGCAAAGTTTTCTGCTTGCTTGCGTGTTCCTATCAGCTGTACAATTGCAAAGAACTGCTGGTGACCATCATATTTTTCCTGTTTCTCCAATACTAACATGAAATGAAAGCCAAAACAGGACTGCATCATAACCCAGTCAACAGCACCAGGAAGATTAATGTCTGTAGCAAGGAACACTATATCTTCTCCCTGAAGTGTAGTAATGGACTTATGTTGATGCATCAGATGTGGCATGACAGCATCCAGAGAACCTTGCCATTTACACGAAGCACCGGGACATGGACAGGAGTAAGGCCTAAACTCACACAGCTCCTCATGGTCTGCTTTTTCTGTGTGTGGCAGAGTTATCTCACATCCGGAAGAGGCATATTTACACGGGAATAGTACAGAATTGGCAACTTTCTCCATAGCCAGGTTACGAATGGAGCCCAGTGGGCCTCGGCAAGTTGGACAGCACGTAAGTTTGGGGCGACAGTTGCTACAAACAAGATGGCCACTCTGACACTGAAGAATTGGTGGCAGCACATAGTCAAAACACACAGGACACTCAAAGAGACTAGCCAAGTCATTATTGGAAGCTGTAGTGCCCGTCAGCGCAGGCACCCTCTGTGATGGAGTACACTTGGAAGTACCTGTAGGTAGTGCTGTAGCAGTCTGACGGCTCATTTCTGCAACAGAAGAGAGAAAAAGGAATGAGGATCTAAACATATTTTGTTTTTCTCTGTATACAGTATTTATTCATTTACAAACAGATACAAATGAAAGCAAAAAAATCCCAGGTACTGCAGACTGTGGGTATGTTATGGGTAGAGCGCCAGCTGTGCTGCGTACAATACAGACACCTGCATGACCTGCAAATTTACCAAGCAAGTTAAGTTCTGCTAACTGTTACCAAGTGGAATTTACATCGTGGAAGCTGCAAGGGTGATGAGTCAAGATAGGCTAAAAATGTAACTGAAATGCTCACAGATGTTTAGTGATTGGCTTTTTTGGGTTGCTTTTGGTTGGTGGTTTTTTTATTGTTGTGTTGTTTGGGTTTTTTTTTATATATGTTGCATTTACAAATTACTCCACCCAGATCACTTTCAAGTAACAACAAGGAGCACTATGGAACAATTCCAAGGCTGAAATTTAAGTTGCTCTGTATTTAGTGAGACAAGAAACTAGCCATTTTTAATGAGAAAAAATTAACATCTGGACACGACCAGTAATAATATTTACTGATATTTTTTATTTATTTTGTATAATTTGTAAAAAACAACAGAAAGGAAAAAATGTCGCTAAGGTGATTACCACACTGCTTTTTTCCCCAGGATAAAACAGTGCTTCCTTGTCCCTACTCCGTTACTAAGGCACGTGGCTTGTAAAGCACATCCACTGCTACCTTCCTGAACTAAGCCCGTTGTGAAGATACCAGAAAAGAAAACCAAAACAAAAATAAGACAAGAAATGGAAAAGATTAAATTTTTACTATTAATTTTAACATATAAGCATTTAATCATTTCCAGTAACTTGAAAAGGCACTGTTGATGAAGTCTGACATTCAGTGGAGTTTACAGCGATGTTCTAGTCTTTCAAATGTTCCCAGACAAAAGTTAACAGCTGTCTGGCCCAACAACTTGCTCAAGCATTCCACAGATGCAGTAAAAGTACTGTATTTCCTAACCTGTTATGGATGCAACACTATTTCCTGCACCTCTACTTCTCCTCCTGGTTGTGCAAAAGGAATTACTAGTACTACCAGTACTCCATTTGAAAAAAAAATCAATAACCTCTGCAGATTAAGGAAAGTAAAATGTTACCCAAAATAGGCTTCTGGTACACAGTAAAATTCTCAACCACCTTAAGTGCTTCTCTGCAAGTACACCAGCTCCCTATCTGTCACATTTACATGAAGCCATCAAAATAAACCACATCTTTAATCTCCTTGCTATTTGACTTGGGAATATTAGGCAACAGGCAAGCTTCCCATATTTAGCATCGATTCATCCACAAACTTACTCATACTTGGAGTAGATATCTTAAAGCAACACACTGTGCATGCTTCTGCAAGACATGCACTGTTCAGGACACCAAGCAAAGGAACTAAGATTTTTGAACATGAAAAATAACTTCTCTCTTGACATTCAAGACCTAACTGTAGACAGGCAATTTCAAACTGTTCCACAGAAGCACCTCTCTCCAGTGCAGAGCTAGAAAAACCCAAGTGTCTGAGATTCAGTATTCAGCCGCTGAGTTTTTGAGTCTTGCATACCCAGTAACGGCACTGTCTCACCCCACGAGCCTCTTCATTCATCTCAGGCTTGCTGAACTAGAAATATCCAGTTCCATTTTCAGAAAAACAAACAAACAAACAGTGGTTTTCAGTGCTGGGCCTTAACTGGTCCTGTAGGGATATGACAGGAATGTTTGTATCTTTTGGTCTTATTTTCCTACTGTAAGGGTTTCCAGCTCAGATGAAAGTTTAACATATCTGTGACACATCAAATACACATTCTGGGCAAGTGGTGCCACAGCAGCTTGTTGCGAGAGGGTTCAAAGGATAAGGCTTCTGTGACAGGTAAGCACTGTTGTTCTTTTTCCCCAGCACCCACAGGTGACAGCATGCTGTAGTTCTACGCTCTAGAACAAATTACACACAGAGGATAATGGTATACACGAGAACAAACTCTAATCATGCTGTTCGCCTGGAAAGAGATTAGAAATCACATGTGTAATTCGTATGTAGACTTCTACAAGTGTTTCCCTTCAAATATAGCAAACACACACATTTCAGAAAAGTCTGTGTGTGTGTCATCTTACCTGAAGCTATGTGTCCTGATCCAGGGATCCCCAGTAACCCACAGATAACACTGGGGAAAACCAGTGTTAGACCAGTTCCCTAGGCAGTCTGACAAGCTGGGTGAGCTCTGGTTTCTTTAATTACACCTCTCAGAGCCCATTCAATAGTTAAGCAACCTAAAAACCTTGCAGAAGACCTTATGCACTTCCCACTTAAGCTTTCTAAGCTACACAGGTACTAGAGTAAAGAACTGTACGGCCCTGTTTTATCAGTGCTTCTGTATGCTCTGGCCTTCACACACACCTTCCACAACCCAGGACCATCCAAATGAACAGGGAATGAAAATGAGCAGGAGGAATCTGTGAACCAGACCATGGAGATTAGCACACAATGAAGAAACTGGATAAAGCTATAAAATGTAATTTACCAAGCCTAAACCTGCCCAAAGCCTACACTCCTATTAACACAAAGAGGAATAACACATCACAACAGAAAACTCAGAGAAGTTCATTTTTTATGGTTATCTTAGAAACTACAAGCTAATCACAAGTGTTAACAGTGTAACACATTTAAACCACCAAACTATCAAAACCATACAATTACAAACCAAGTAACAACTACAGAACTGGAAATTAAAGATATTTTTAGCTACAAAAATTTGACTATGGCTAACTCCCCTATATCCAATGTTTTGTTAGGTTAGCTTGTTCACACGTGCTGCATTTAAGTCTCTAAGCAACAGTGGCAAACTACGGTACACTAGGTGTCATCTTCAAAAGTATTAGTACCTACCATCAAAATTATTCAAAAGCTTGCACAAATTTGAAAAAGTATAACCTACAGAGAGAATAAAAAAAAGAAAAAATGTATCTTTAAGATTTCCTACTTCTAGATCAAGGAAAAACTCTGTCGTCAATGACATCAAAACACACCGACCCGTTGAGGAAACTATTCTCGAGAGCGTTCTGGGGCAAGGTGAAACACACACGCTACCGAGATCTCCGGAGGGACGCGGCTTCACACCTCCTACAAAAGCAACTTAAAGCACCGCGAGTAACGCAACTGCGGAGCTACCTTTCCCCTTGCTGTTTTCACTTCCCGGCAAGCAGGCGCACCAGACTCCCCTCCACGCATACAGCAAGCTGGCGGCAGATCTCCCCGTCATGGGGAGGGAAGGAGCTCACTGCATGCCTGCGCAGAAGAGCTGGGCGCGGAGCGGCGCGGAGGGCGCCGGCCGGCTCTGCCCGGGCTGAACGCCGCCGCGATCCCCAGCGGGCCTCGGCCGCTCCGCTCCGCGCCTCGCCGTTACCGCTTCGAGCCCGAGGCCCCCCCCCCCC
>JANVCC010000037.1:3328025-3342804 GCA_025345505.1 Todiramphus chloris collaris
GCGCGGCGGCCCCGCTCGGGCGCGGCGCGGGCGGCCCCCGGCGGCCATTCGCACTCGGGGGAAGGCCCGGCCCCGCCCGCGGCACCAGGCAAACCCATCGCTGCCGAGGGCCTGACAGCGCCTCGCCCCCGGAACAGCCGCCCGAAGAGCGCGTTCCGGCCGCAGAACACCACGTCGCCTCCATTTCCCGCACGCTGGCGGGTACACACGCACAGCTCCCTTCTCAGCTCGTCTCAAAAGAGACGGCAACAGTACCTGCTTTACACGTCTCACAAACGCTTCTTGTTCAGCCCGACGGACCCTATCATCTTCCCGAAATAACTGGCTCTAAAGGCTACAGGAGCCTTGCAAAACTCTTCTAATACACGAATTTCCCTTCCTGTTCCTGCTGTTTCAAGGATACTGCTCAAAGTAGCATTTTTCACTGTGGATCTATGAATATTCAACACGAATATCCTCCATCTGCATAAAGGTTACTCAAGCAAAAGCATAATAAGGAAAATAAAAGACCAACGGATTTCGAACCACGTGACTTATTTGAATGCCCACATGGACCATTAAAAGACTAGAACCGTTTAAGGGTAAAGGAGTTGCGAACCAAGTCAACATGCTTGCATGATGCACACACTGAGCTCAGTAAAGCTCGGGCATTACAGAATACAGATGCAATGATGGCAAGATCATGAAAGTACAAGTTTCAGTGGAGGCAACAGAACACCACACTGCAATAAATTGCTTTGGTCACATAAAAAGTAAGGCAGCTGTATCTGAGTAAGGAACACTATCTTTAAAAATGCTTTCCAATGATTGGAAATTCAAGTCCTGTTCAAAACAGGCTTTGTAAGACTCTATCAGCACTGTAAAATGGGCAAATAATGACCAAATGCTATTAACAGAAATCGCCAGCATGACACAAGCTATACTTCAGCTTCACCCCCAAATGTGCAATATACAACACACCCATCACTGAGTCAAGAAATTGTCCAAGCAAAACAGAAAAGCTGAAGAAAACTATCACAGAAAGGGGTTTTGAGGAACTAGAGTGTACTTTGAAGTGTCTGAAACATGCCCCAGGCTTTCTCTCCTGCAGTAAAGCAGCTGTCCCCAAAACAAAGCCACAAGCCCTTCAAATACTCTGCTCTTCACCACACTCTGCTATAATATACAGCGTCTGAAGAGAGAAGAAACCCTTTGAAACCACAGACAGGTAAAAAACCAAAACAAAACATCACGTTGCAAACAGGAAGATGCAACCAATTCACTGTTTAAAAAGATCAGCTGAGGGGCAGACCTGAGAAAGCAGTTTCAAGAGAAGTTCAAAAATAAGATGTACTTCCCATACCACGGAATTAACAAGGGTATGCAGGAATAGACTGAAACCCTTCCAGCTTCTTATCTTGCACATGTGTTGGTTTCAGGCACCACTCTAGAAACCACATCTGCTGCACTGCACTGAAAGATGGGGCACCTTTGACAAACTCAACAACATCCACTTCTCCAAAATCTTCACTCCTATAAAAAAGATTAGACTTATGTTTAATGTTTTCATTTGCTTTTGAGAGGCTAAACTGAATGTTAGTTAGGGAAAAAACCCAAACCACAAAACTTCTGTATAGTCATCTTAATGGCTAGAAAAGGAAAAAAAATCTCGTAACAGAATGCTGAAGAGTGATGCAAGGACTGAAAAAAATGTCTTATCACAAATGTCTACGGGTGATGCAATAAAATCTGAATGAGGTGTTGAAAATGCTCATTAAACAGGTGTAAGAAAGAACTTAGAAGAAGATATAGAAAGGCTAGCCAATATAATCAGATATTTGTACAATTCAGTATTGACATGTTTTATAAAATACTATAAACAACAAATTGAAAACATTAAAGAGTCACCAATATGTCTCTGGCAGCAAAAGGAAGGTTTCATGAATGCAACAGAAAAAAGTGTGTACATGTTTAGAAGCGAGAACGTGGGGGGTATCTGCACACATGCACACAGTACACAATACTGTACTCAAGAAACTGCAAGTGTCACCGATACAGAAGTTCCAAGTGAATATTACCCTGTGAATGAAGGTAATTAAAAAGCAGACTTTGTTCCAATTAAAAAGGGGCACCAGTGTATTTTAAGTAGTGAACTTACTTGTAATTTTTAAAGTAACATTAGGCTAATTTTATATTAAAAATTCTTATGATGCTATGTATTTGTACCAGAGCTTCTCAATTACTGCAAGTGTTAAACTGCAGAGAGTAACATCCACAGCACTACGGAAAAGCCAGCTTTTCAACTACATGTACTCGCTCTTTCTGAAATACAATTTGAATTTGGTGAATAATATACATCGAACCCACAGTGCAGCCATCAAACACATAGAACATTAACTGCATTACGCATGTCTCAGATAATAGCTTATGAATATATACATTTTTTAAAATAGTACTTTGTTTACATTTTAAAAGACATGTCAGGGCCCAAGGTTTTTTGATTTTTAACTCTATCCATTTATCTCTCACAGCTCTTGGGAGATGTTAGATCTCAAAGGCCTGTCACAGTTAATACCAAATGCACGCCTGCTCCTGCAAATCTGCCCAACACTGGACACAGAAACGTACATCCCTGCTTATCCACAGCCTCTGTATCTACTGACCTACTTCAAAACTTTTAGAAGACAGTTCATGACATAAATTATTAATCAACTACGTAACACAATTTAATCTCTACACAGTTTTTGATTCATGAATTATGAAATTTTTTTCAACCCTTCCAGACACTGTTTTCTTTAGTGCCCTTAACTACATGCTAGTTGTTCTTTCAGACACCTCAGGGCTTTTGTTTTCCTGCATAATAACCAAAAGCCAGAGAAAGCCAATGCAGCACAGTCTTATAAAACAAGACAAAAAAATGTTACAGCATTAAAGCAAGTGTCATAATGATTTTCTTTTCCAGAGCATCATCTGTCCAGTTCATCTCCTTTTCATATAAAATTATGATGATTTCCACTACCTTGTAGTGACCCAGCCTGCCTGAAATTGCAGGTAGTTTTTTTCCTCACACCTCAAGACACTCCGTACCACCCCCTCTACCCAATCATCGGGAAAGTAAATCCCAATGGATTTATATAATCATGGAATCAGCCATCCTCTTCACGTCTGCCTCTGCAGTGAACCACCAGACCCTAGCGCTTGATGTTTCTGATGCTATTATGTATGTTCTCTTGTACACAAGCTGAACACCAATTGAGTCGTTGCTAGTGGTGAATCCAGATCTTCTCCAGACTGAACACGTGCTTTGTGGCAGATGCAGATACAAACATCGCTATGTAAACACAAACAGTATTATTACGCCCATCAAATTATAGTGACCTGTTTCTAACAAAAGCCTGAGCCTTAGCTAGCGCTGTTTGACTTCTGTTTCATCACTATCATTAACTATTTCTCCTGCCTATATCTGTGCCAGAATATTAAACATCAACCCAGGAAGGGGGTTTTCTCTAGCTATCAAAGCCTTTATTTCCAACAGCTTTAGAAGAATTAAGAAGAAACAGCGTCCTATAGAAGCTACACAACAATCACGTAAAAATACCATATTAGCAAGCAACTACCACCATTACTATAGCATTCATTTTTTAAATGCAACAGATAGAAGTCTTTGAAAGTGAATAACCTGTACTCTAGACAATCAGAATTTTCCATATCCTAGAGAGTCAAGAACCTAGTTAGCATGGAGTATCAGAATATACTGCTACGATACTCCAGTCCTGCAAAAAAGGACAAGCTGAGGAACAAAGTTCAGAGAAAAAAACAACTAACTCATAAATCCCCCAATTTTAGTCTAGAATGAAAGGTAGGCATGTCTGATCAACAGCAAAAAATGGAGTGTGGACAAATCTATACTATATAATCAGAAAACATCCCAGCTTTCACATGTCTTACATGTAGCATTAAGTAAGAAAACAGGTTCCTATACATTCAGACCATCAACAAATCAGAATGCAAAATGGGATGTTTATCTCCCCCATCTTTTGAACTTGGAAGGACAGAAAGCAAAAGCTAGGGGAACTATAAAGGAAATTCCTGAAAACGCAAACTATACTAACAACAATTTATCAAATGCCACCACTAGAAAAAGAAAACGCAGCAATACATTAAATAATCTGGTATCAGCAAGAAGAGCAAATATTACTGATAGATGATAGTCTACTGTCATAAAAAGAAAGTTAAGCCACAAACTAGCTAGTGAAACAACCTTTCCCATTATATGTAGTTCGATAAAAATAAAAAGAAAATTAATCATTCTTTAAATACAAATCAAAAGCAAACACTTGCATTAAAAAGATCATGGACTGATTCCAAATGGAACTTTACCATGTTTTTCCTTTTTAAAAGCAAGCAAATAACCGCTCTCGCTGACACTGATAAATCCTGCCTACTACAGAGATGTGAAGATGGCAATACACAGAAATACTGCCCAAAGCTGCACAATGTCACCTGTGTGACAAAAGCCATCTCTTTTCTCCATTCACTAGCTCTCTGTGCTCACTGCCTTCCTTGGCACGGGACACCTGAACCTTTTGCATGCCTACGAATGGAACCTATAGCGTGATAAACTGTGGTATGAACAGCAGCTGTCCCACACTAGCCTTCTCATATACCAAACTGAATATGACTTTCTGCAGCCTGCCATAGTCTGAGCACAGTAAAGCTGAGATAAAGTAGTACAGGTTTCAAAATAAGATGGCAGAAACCACAGAATCTAACAAAAACTCCATACGAAAATACAGAAAACTTTAGATACTACTAAAAAAATAAATTTCCTTTCACCGTGCACAGAGCACGTTGAGCTAAGCTGCAGCAGGATCATCTTCCAACAATAATTCCGTTCAGTAATTTCTATAAACACAAGTAGACGATTACCTCTTCAGAAGTTCCACATGTAGCATGTTGCAATAAAAAGTAAGGCAGGCATACAGAAGGATGAGCTACAAAATAAATTAGTAATAGCACCAGAAAAAAAAAGAAAGTTATTTTTCATACTGTAATATACTACCATTCAGAAGGATCTAAAGCAGGAAGCACTTAATTCTGTTCTGCAAGACACCAGAGATGGGCTCTGTATACAAGTGCAATCTATTAGTAGGGGGAAATAAATAAAAACCCAAAACAAACAAAAAACCCAAAAGAGACTAACAAACAACATCCAGGGAAAAAAATTACAAAAAACAAACCACAAACCCCTGTCCATAAATGTCAACAGCAAATCCTACTAAGCATGACAATCTGGGGGCTGTGTTTCTTTCCTCCACCTTGATTTTGCAAAACCTGTCTCCTCCACTGCATACTGTAATTGCTTTGCAATGTTGCATCACCATTCCCATGTCTGTGGCAGACAGAGGGAAGAGGGAGTGGCATGGAAGGGCCCTACCTTAACTCAGAAAGGCTAAGCTACAAGAGGTACGTGTACTTCGATGCCTCTTCACAAAGCCTTTCTGCAATAACTACTTTGATTCCAATTCATGACCTATTTTAAACTCAATATTTTTTCCTGCATAACTAAATAGTACTAGGGAGTAGACCATCAAAATAACCAGAGCTGATCAAGGAGGACCTGGCCTATAAACGAGACCGATCATAATACAGAAAGATGCTCTGTAGGAGGAGTCAGGACAGGATTACATACGTTAACTATTTTTATAAGGATCTCTCCCTTTTGTTCACTGCTTAGGCTCATGCATATTTTCATCTTAAATAATAATTTATTCTTGTAATCCTTAATTTGTTCAGTATTCCTGTATGCAGTCCTGATGACAGTAGAGCCCTGTGAAGAATGGCAAGCTGACCTGTGAAGAGTGAACACAGAGGGGAAGGGCCTGGAGAGCTGAGATACTGATTCCAGATTGTGGTGCCTCCAGGCATGTCAAACATGACATCTACATATAAATACATCCAGCATCACAGAGCATAGAACAGTGACACTGGAAGCCTAACTTCTTATTCATTAGAAATTACTACTTTTTTCAGAACTTCCAGTACTAACCTACACAGAATCTCTAGTCTTTTTGAAGGGGAGAGGGTTTTTACAAGCCGGGGTTTTTGGTTGTTTGGTTTTGTTGGGTTTTTTTTTAAATCCCAATAATCTTCGGAATCTAGAACACTTAGAAGAATGTCAGATAACGTCTTCATTTTATCACACACATACAACACAAAGAGAACAAAACACACAACATTTCCACAGAATCAGAGAATGGTTTGGGTTGGAAATGACCTTAAAGATCCCCTGGTTCCAACTCCCCTGCCACAGGCAAGGACATCTTCCACTACACCACGTTGCTCAAAGACCAATCCAACCTGGCCTTGAACACTTCCAGGGAGGGGGCATCCACAGTCCCTCTGGGCATCCTGTTTCAGTGCCTCACCACTCTCACAATCACACATTTCTTCCTGTTATCTAATCTAAATCTACCCTCTCAGTTTGGAACCATTTCCCCTCATCCTGTCACTACACTCCCTGATAATGAGTCCCTCCTCAGCTTTCCTGTAGGCCCCCTTTAACTGTAAGGCTAGTATAAAGTCTCCCTAGAGATTTTAAGTATTTGAAATGCCAAGGATCAAATCCATATTTTTGAAATGGGTATTTTTACATATTGGAAGTAAATTTTTTCCTACTATGAATACCTAATTCAAAAGGAAATGCATGGAAATCTAAGATGGGACACAGGTTTTTGTATTTTGTTGATGTACTGTGGGTAGAAAATAAAAAGCACTGAAGTTATTTACATTGTAATAAATTTAAGACCACAGTAAAAGAAGGGCAAAAACACAGTGGCATTTTCACATTTCTGATGGTTTCAAACTTTTCAGTACTTCATTTCTTTAAACTCTCACCTTGTATGTGGTCTTGTGTTTCTAGTACCCATTCTTTGAAGGACACCTGCCTCCATTAATATCAATACAGTTTACTTAAAATGTTACTCGAGTTCTCAGACTTGGCAACTGCCAAGTCTACCATGGTCACACTCCTGCACACAGCAGCATCTTTACTGCTTTTCATTAAAACATCCATTTTAGAATGTGGCTTTATCTCTCAAACAAGAACACTCTTGCAGCAAGTATTATCAACCTGAAGAACAGCAAACAGAAATGGGTTGAACTGCCGATTCCACAGACCACTATGTTACATGAAAAGATTGAGCATTTCTTGAAACCTTAAACAAAAACAACAACAAAAGATTAGTGGTACGACAGGATTAGTGATACATTAAAGCCGTATTTCTTTGGCATGGGAGACTTGGGTTTTAGTTCCTGCTCTGTCACAAGTTTTTGAATCACAACACGCAAGTACTTCCCTGCCTTTTGCAGGTTTTAAAATACTGTAAGGAGCTGCAAGTCTAAGACATTAATGCAAAAGGGAATGAATTAACTTTATAAGTATACTAAATTATCTCTATAGACCCTAATCAAATTTACTTCAGGTTAGGAAGAATTAAACATCATTATACACTAAAGGACACTATGCTAAATTACTCAACATCTCAGTTTTTACAATCAGCCATAGTCAAACTTCAATCACTGTTTACTTTCCAACTCCTGCTCACATATGGGTAACTGTCCTCTATTCCTTCCAATATTTTGTACGTAAGAGACAAATCAGGGAGACATTGGCAACACCCTCCTCACTAATTCTATCATACTAATCTGAAGGCCTCCTTCCGAGACATCAATTCCATATCAACATTTTATGGTAAGCAAGTAAGTAACCTTTCTTTAGAGAGCTCCTTGCATTACCAAATTTTTTTTTTTAAATTCCTCAGCTTTCTTAGTGAAGATCCAGCTACACAGCTTTTGAAGCAAGTGATTCAAATTCAGCAGAAAAAGATCTCTCAGGCAAGAGGATTATACGTTCTTTCATTGCCATTAAATCCTGATCAGGTATATCTCAAATGCTAGGTAAAATGCACTCACTATTCCACTGTTTGGTATTGCCTGGAAAATGCTTCATGGCATACAAAATTAAAATTCAGTCATAATTGCTCTAAAGTCAGGTCTCAGGCTGCATTAGAAAATAAACCAGAAGATATTATTAACTGTTTTGAAAAGGCAGGAGTAGATATGTTTCTGCTACTTCATACCCTCTTTTATCAGCAGTTTCTAAATTCAACACCTATGACTACTGTCCTCTGCAAAATATTGTCCTCTCCTCTGTTACACAGTTAAATCAAAACTTGAGTCTGTGTTGCAGTGTTGAATTTTGAACATCAAATCCTAACAACACCAAATCCTAACAATGACTCACTATCTAGTGCATAACTGTAAGCTTCAGTACTTTTGTAGCCTTTTTCTTTTACATGAGTGTTAGAAAAATGTATTAGGTAAGAAGATTGACCATTCAAAAATTAGGAAATAAAAATTATGAAGTTTTACAGGCAACTCTAAGTCTACTTCCTGATATGCATATTAAGGAATGGCCTTCACGACATAATCTTTTTCCCCACACTCAACTCCTTTAGTACATGAGCACCTGTACATCCATGGGAGAATTATGATTGCACAAGGAACAATTTTTCCTTACACAGAACACCTGATTTAAAAATAAAGCTGTTTAGGTCAGCAGCTGGTTTTAACATGCATCAAAATGTTCTTAAAATTACTGCTTTATGGGTGCTGTTTTAGAACAACATCTATCTCAACTTCTATTATGGATTGCATACTTTCTATTTGTAAAGTTTCCTTTCTAATGATTATACTTGACCTAGCACAAAGCCCGACTAAAATTTTCTAGTGCACCGTCAACATCTGCCAGCCAAGTTATTCCCCAGTCACACCTGTGCAACCAGTCTTCAAATTACATCCTTAATGTACTTGCATAATCCCACAGACAGCCGCCATGTAGAGATGAACCCTACACAGATTAACTTCCAACTGTGTTGACACCCTCATGCATAAAAAGGGGAAAAAAACTCCTGTGAATGAAAGCAGTTCTGTGACTCTAACAATTTTATATATATATTACACATACATGTGCATATACATTTCAAAATAGTCATTCCGTAATCAAAAGATTAGTTCAGCAGAGCATTTTTACAGCTTTTACAAGACAACTGCACATGCACATAAGAAGGAACAAGACTTGAGGCTCACATACAGGCAAAAGTGAACAAGCTTACGTGAATTTAGAAAGTATCTTTAGTTCCACATGAGAATTTTATCTTGCACAACTTAAAGTGGGGTTATATATGTGTCAACACACAAATCCGTATCAAACCACGCTTCAAACATGATTTCCAAAACAACATTAGGTAATTTAAGATGATGAAAATATCTGATAAGACTGGAGCAAACTCCCGAATCCTACATCTGGTCAAGAAAATGACAGGAGATAGTAAGGTTTAAACTAATGAAAAAAAAAAAAAATCAGAATCCGTTTTCAGAGATCTGAGGACAGGGGCCTCAGATGTCTTGGTTCTAAACTGCTTGGTAAGGTCTTGGTTCTGAGCTGATACCTGGAGTCACAGACACTATCTTTCAATGAGAAAGTAGCGACATTACACGTTTTAAAGGTTCTTATATATTTTAATATCACTTTGAAGAGCTGCTCAGTTACAGTATTTCTTAAGAGCTTTCAGATACCATTACAAACAACTGAAGAAAATGATTTGTCTGTAGCACAAGGAACCATCCACCAGATACAGGCTCCACAACTCCAGGCACACACACTACGCATGTCAGAGTGCAATTCCACCATTTCTACAACAAATACAAGCAAGCTGCCACCACAATGAATGGTTGTGCTGCCTGCCTTCTGCCATTAGTTTTCTTTCCCTTTAAGGTAACATATTCAGCAAGATCCATCTTGCACAACTATGTAAGTGCTTTCACAGGCACATCAGGAGACACCAAAACCAAACTGGCAATGGAGGGTGTGACCATTCTCCCTCCCTTCGATGTAAGCCTGCACTTACACTGATCCCCAGCTCACCCACATCAACAGAGGATGACATCTCTTGCAGCAGCACTTGCTCTTACATTACCATGTGGCAAGCTGCTCTGGGAAAGGAAGCAAATAATAGCTACCCATTTCTCACAGGCGATTAATTTTCAGCTAAACTTGTGACTAAAACTGGCCCATTTCACACTCACACTGGTGACAGCAACACCACGAGGTATCACTGGCAGCCTGAACAGAAACTGTCTTTAGCTACGGTAGAACCAGACCCTGGACATGCTAGAGCTTGTGCAGCGTTACATCTTCTATTACTACCTCTTTCCTGGCACTAACGCGTTAACAGAAACTAAGTACATATTTTAGAAATAATGTTAACTAACTTTTAGAAAAATCATAGGAGAAGCTAGCTTTCCAAACCCACTACAAACTACTATCTACACATTTCAGCATAACACAATGTGTACCGAGATTTACAAAACAGAACTTAGAAACCTCTTATTTCCGTTGTCATCCCCTTGCAAAATATACAAGACTTTCTCTCATGAAAGATCTGCAATGTAAACAGAAATGACAAAAGATAAGCCTTGTAATGCACCTACATTTCTAAGCTAAACACCATCTCTAGCAATTTTTCTGTAAAGGAATTTATTTTCAAGATTTCCTCCTCTAATTTAACATCAAATTGTTTTAAAATAGTCTTACTCCAGTTTAAATCTTTTCAACCTTTTAACAATCTGAACATTAACAAAATTTAACATACAATTTTCCTTCACATATAGTTTTCATTTGACATATTTCATCTGAACATATAATTGAAAATAATTCTTAGAAAAAAAATAAATGTGGCATTCTAAATGCTCCTCCTTGACAGCATTCAAAAAAACCCAAATACTGAAAAGCCACTGTGGTCTTCCACCAAAGACTAAACGAATTTACGCTCCACTTAGTACTATATGCAAGAACTGTAAGAAAGAACTTTTAAAATACTAACTTAAAGACTTCAAGTCACACAAATCAAAGTTCAAAGAACTGCTGTTTTACTTTAAAGGAGCCAATGACTAATTCTGTAAGCAGCAGAAGTTATCACTACTCTCCTTGTTTTCCTTTATGTCTCAGCAAGGTCATCAATTGTTACAAGAGAAGATGCAAACCTCTTTCTAGATAAGGCAAACAAAAAAGAAAATTATCAACAACTGTCTGTAGATGAATTTGTTGCTCTTCTTACATCAATTTCCCTGTGGGAACAGATCTACAGTGATTTGAATTTTTAAATGCATTTCCACATGCAAAAGGACAAACACAGTCTTCACTATTCAAATAATATTCTATTTCCCCACTGAAAACACAGCCAACCTCAGCTTCCACATTCAGCTTCTACAGAGAAACAAGTCACAATCAGAAGGGCACCATTTGGTTTACTGTAATTATCTAGCACTTCATCTGATTAAACTCCTGGGGAATTAGTAACCAAATCTCTCATTATTCCTATGGTAACTCAAAGAATGACCATTTTATAGATTAACTCAAATAGGCATATACTTATAACAGCTGTCCTGGGGAATATGGAAACACAGTACATAGTCTAGATCAGAACTAGAAAATGGTTACATGTATAAACTGCTGCATAAAACTGAAAGTATTAATGGGGCATTAATGTTAAGTTTTCTCTTCTTTCTTTACCTAGAATAGTTAACATCTAAACACACTACAGCATGGTGTAAAACTACTGCCGAGTCAGTGACCTGGGAAGACTTTTGCTACATGCAATGAAGTGCTACTAGGAAAAACTCAGCTGAACCTGCAAGTATTATCTCAGGGTAACAACACAGTATTTATGCATACCTCTCCGTTTCTAGCTCACAATGTGATACTGTACAGAGAAAACATACACCATAGTGGATTTTTATCACAATGTTGTAGATTTAAGACATGAACAGTACACACACTTTGGAAGAAAAAAAAAACCCAGAAAATTGCTTACAAGAAATTTTCTTATTATTGAAACAAAACATTTTATTAAGATAACAACATGCCTCAACCTCTTGTATATCTCTGTTGGTGTCAAAAGGGCTATCTCGTACTCTTTTTTTAACCACAACTAGTTTTCAGTTGTCTGAATGCTGATCCTCCTTCAAATAACAAAGCAACAAAAAAAAAAAAAAAATAAGAAAAAAAAAATCCAGTAAAAATTACCTCCTGCATCTGCTATGTTCATGATGTTAAAGATTGTACACTTCAGAGAAGAGATCCTAAGCTTTAGGGCCTCAGTGATGGCTGAGATGAATTAGAGCTTGCCAGCATCCTTGTTCCACTGCTGCTGTTCTCTGCAGCAGGTAGCACTTAACAAGCACCAACAAGGGATTCAGTACCTACAATCAGCAGCTGGAAACGCAGTTTTCACTTTGGCTTTCTGCAGACTAGGTCCATGCATCACAACTGCAGAACTGAGTTCTCATATGTGTCCAGAATTTTGGATACCACTGATTTACCTAGACTATTCCTAGTTCAACTTAGCTCCTGAAAATGAGGCAACCCTTAAAGCAAAACAGACACTGATAATCTATTTGGCAAAACTCAGTCCAACTTCTGAAGCCAGCAGTTACAAGACTACAAACACGGTTACAAGCAGAAAAATCAAGCAAAGTGATTCTAACTTAACATTAAGAACATCATGTTTCTCACAGCAGTTGTGTGTACAGTCTTCCAGAATGCTTCACATGAAGACCAGAGTTCATAAAACTGCCCTACTTGATTTCTTTGAATTTTCAGACATGAAAAAATTGCTTCTTCCGTGAACATGCTCATGCTCCACACTCTTCTGCATTACAGGCAGGTGTCTTTGACATCCGAGCAGCACCTCTTTCTCAAGTCACATTAAGTAGACAGCAGCAACTATACTCAAATCCAGGTACGGTAAGCACTTGTGTTATTTAAGATATTTACTTTCCTTAGTTCACACCTACTTAGCTGAAGCCACTGAATTTCTGAGCTACCTCCTGTAATACAGTCTAATTAGACTACAGCATTAAAACCTTACTAACAGAAATGACAGACTGATAAACAAGATACTTTGTCATGAACATGCACTTTCATTTCTAGCATTCAACTTTTACATCAATGTTATGGTTTAGAACAAGTGATAAAAGTTGAACCAATCACTTTATTCTTTAGGTATAACCTTCAAAGTTACTTCCTGCAACAGATGACTAGACCAGAGATCCAAGTTTTATTATAAAAGCCTCTGTATTCCACTACTTTAAATGTTCTTGAACACCAGCTTGAATACCTCTGGGTTGAGAAGAGTTCCTTCCGTTTTTCGCCCCTCCCTGGAACGCACAGTACTAGCCTTGGACTTTAGAGGGGAGACAAGACAACTAAAAGGGCTTTCTGCATGTGGAATATCCCCTGTCCTTCATGACCCAGTCCAATTAGCTATGAGCTTCCTAACATCCACTCACCTACCACACTAAACAAATTAAGTCGCTTTACCTATTTATTTAGCACAAGTAGATTCCTTATTACAAAGAAAAGACAGTATTCACCCTGGCTGGTTGAAATAGAGATTGAAGGGAGAATATTGGAGAAATTTTGTATGTTTAGTTATAAATGAAACACAAGCTTAATAGTAAAAGTGCCACCAGATCACCACTGGAAAAATAAACTTGGTACTTCTCCTGAAGAAATACTTCGGATGCTTTGCCTTTCACTACAGACGCTATTGTTTCCTGTCCTTTTAAAACCGTGGAGAAGAGGAAAGACCGAAGATCTCCAGCCTTTTAATTTCACGGGGGAACCCGTGGCATGAGCACGAGTTTACCCCACTCTTTCTTCTCACCGGATCAGAGACGCGGGAGACAGTAGCCTTCACAGAAAACGTCACAGAAGGGCACCCAGCCGGCGACCCATTTACTCCGGCAACCTGTTTCCCGCGGCGGCTGGGCCCAACGGGACCCGGGCGGAGAGGGGCGCCGCGGGGGCCCAAAGCGCCAGGCCGCCCCCGCCTTCCCCCGCCGCCGCGGCCCATCTGACCTCCGCCGCGCCGGCAGCCGGCGCCGGGCCCCGCTCCCGCCAGCACAAAGCGCACGGCGCGGCCGAGCCCACAAAGGGGCAGCCCCGCGGCCCAGGCTCACGCGCGGCGGGCCCTCCGCAGCAGCCCGGCCGGGCCGCCGCCTCAGCCTGGCGCACAATAGCCCGGCAGAAGGGCTCGGAGCCGGCCGCCGCCGCGGGGCCGCTACCCTCCTCCCCTCGGGACCCTCGGGCCCACGCCGGGGAAAAGAATGGCCCGTCGCGCCAAGCTCCCCCGGGCTATGCTCCCGCGGCCCCCGTCGCGGGCGGCGGCGCTGGGCCCGGCTCCCAGCAGGAAACCGGACGCCCGGGCTGTGCTTAGGCCGCAGCAGGGCCTTGTCCCGACTTTCCTCCGCAGACGCCGCCGCCGCTCCCGCCCCGCGGCCGCACCAGGGCCCTTCCGCAGGCGGCCGGGCAGCAGCCCCCACGCAAGGGCCGGGCAGGAAGAGGGCCCGCGCCAGGCAAGCCCCTCTCGCCCCTCCGAGACCGTGCGGCCTCCCCTCCGCAGCACGCTCACCTGTGGGCGCTGGGCGGGACCCCGCTGAGGCGGCCTGGCTCCCCCGGATCGCGCGGGCTGCGGGGCGACTGGCTGCGCCGCTCTCGCCGAGACGCTCGGTGCCCGGCCCGACCGCACGCTCCTTCGCTCTCGCTGCCGGCCGAGGAGACACCGCCACGGGGGCGCGCCAGCTGCGGCGGAGCTCTCCTGCCTGCCAGGCGCGCTCCCGAAGCGGGCGGGCGGCAGCGCGCGGCCGGCAGCGCCCCCACGCACGCGCACCCGGC